>NDGN011459820.1:0-16442 GCA_002564285.1 Tympanoctomys barrerae | reverse complement strand
CCCTAGCCTCTCCTGCACCTATTGAATGAGGAACTCGAAACATGCCCAGTATCTTTCTGGACACTCTTTTGTTCAATTAGAGGACCCAGGCAGGAAAACTGGTTTAGCTGAGCCAGCTATGGGACAGTGGCCTTGTAAGAATAGAGACCAGCATTTTACGGTCGTATTACAAAGAGCTTAATTAACTGCTTAGAACCGTCCCCTCCTGCTCTGGGGTTTGGTGGACTATAACATTCACTCCAGAGACTGAAACTGGATGAACACATTTTCACTGATTTTTGGATGGCGTCTTATGGGTTGCAAAAGCGGCCCTCTCAAAACTTGATTTAAGGGAGCACACTTTTGGGAAAGCAACACTCAGAATGTGTGTCTTTTCCTGTGCTCATCCTGTGAAAGCAGTTTGCCTGCTGAAGGTCAGCGGGCCCCTGTCTGAAAGGTGCAGCTGGGCCGCGGCTGCAGCAGGGTACTCAGCTGGTCCTCGCTGCCCTTGGGCGCTGGCGCTTGCACACTCTTGCCCTCCACGTTCACATACTTCCAGGCATCTCTGCCTCCATCCTGGCCTCCTCTTGCCATTTTGTGGTGCATGCGCTCAGAGCGTGGTGCCTCTCCCAGGAGGGTCCACACCCACTGCAGCCATTTGGAAGCAAGGGCAGTCACCATGCAGAAGAATTTGGTTCCCATAGTGGGTTGTGTTTGCAAATATTTTATATATCTGCATCTAGGAACCGTTATTTGCAGTTGATTTTTGTTGTAGGAACAGCAGTTGGATGAAAAAGATGCCCGGCGCTTCCAGCTTAAAATCGCCGAGTTAAGTGCCATCATTCGTAAACTGGAGGACCGTAATGCCTTGCTGTCAGAAGAAAGGAATGAGCTGGTGAGTGGCGTGGAGGATTGTTGGGTCTTAAAAGTTTGTGGCTAAATCAGGGGGAAAGCTGGAGTGTGTCCCCCTCCAGACTTCCTTGGGGAAAGAATGACTAATTTGCACTTATGCTTCTTGACCATGTTTCAATAAAACTTTATTAACAAAAATAGGGGTGGGCCCAACTTAGTTTCTGTGTGCTAGTTGGCTGATCCTTGATCTGTGTTACTAGAGCTCAAGTATCCTGAAATCTGCTTGTGACCTGAGATGTAGGCAGACATTGATGTCGGCATAGGCGTCACTATTGGTCTTCATAGCTATTGAGATTTCTGAGTGACTGGAGCTCACAGAGGGTATGAGAGCTGCTCAGAGTGGCTGGAAGGGCCCAGGGAGCCTGCATGACTTTACCGCACCTCTTAATGCACATAACATTGTTCCCAGAATTCTGCTCTTCAGCTTTATCCCCATGTTTCTGTGTGGATGGAGAGCACCAGTCAGTCTGGGGGTTGTACCAGGCGCTTAGGCCAAGCTTCACAAACACAGCTGGCCCTGTGGAGCTGCTGGTCCTGTAGCCACAGGTTCTGCATCTGTGGCTTCAACCAGAGGTGGCTCAAAAATATTTTTTAAATCACATCAGTACTAAACATGCATTATCTTTTTGCCCTGCCATAAACAATACAGGGTAATGACTATTTACGCAGTGTTTACATACATTGCATTAGGTATTATAGGTAATCCAAAATGATTTCAAGTATGCAGGAGACTATGTATAGGTTATGTACAGTTCTACACCCACTGTGTTATGTATGGACTGGCACCTACGCAGACTTGGTGGTCCTTGGCACACCCTGGCACCCAGACCCTGAGGAGACAGAAAGATGGCCCTGGTAGGCCATCTTGTCCTTGAGCTGGAGCTTTGTCTGGTCCATTTGCTGACTGTGGTTAGAGACCTATTCATTTCTGGTCACTTAAAAAAACATGTTATATAATTACTTTTATTTCAGTTAAAGCGTTTAAGAGAAGCTGAAAGTCAATACAAGCCACTGCTGGATAAAAACAAACGCCTTACTCGGAAAAATGAAGATTTGTCTCACACATTACGGCGAATAGAAAGCAAGTTGAAATTTGTCACCCAGGAGAACATGGAAATGGTAAGGGCTTGCCAGGTGGCAGGGCAGCGCCGAGGCACAACCTGGCCTACTTCTCTGTGCTACCCCTGAGACAACAGAGCCAGCCAGGCACTTGGCCCGCAGGGTCAAGTCTGGTCTCTTGGGCGAGGACGCAAGATGAGGCTGCTTGCGGGAGAGAGGCCTCAGCTAAGAGCCGATCTTGGGAAGGAAGGGTGTGGTGCCTGCAGCAGAAAGGCGGAAGCAGAGCTGGGCGGGAGACCACTAAGCCAGTCACCGTCCGCTCCCATCGAGGCCTCTCTGCCCATGTCCAGTACAGGGGTTTAGGCAAGGGGTCTCCCAGCTCTGAAAAATCCCTGATGTTGCCAGCAAGAGGCCCGAGGGTCCTGTCCGCGAAGAAGGTCAGGCAGTGTCTGTCTGGCACAGAGCAGTGAGCCTTGCTCAGGAGCCGACTCTGGCATGGGCCCCTAAGTCTGATCCTCTATAGTTAGTGGTGTTTTCTGGGCCCCCATGGAGTCCAGAGGCCAGGAAGCAAGCTCAGCAGCAGCATGGCCCCGGGCCCTTCCTGACAGAAAGGCCTTCTCTTCAACCTGAGCTGCAGCTTCAGAGCAGGCCATGTGGGCACGGGTAGCTCAATAGTCTCCTCGTCAGGGGTGTGTTGCTGTCCCATTCTGGGTGGCCTTCAGCTGGCTGTGTGTGGTGTGGAGGCTGCACAGCCCCACTCTCACCATGGGGCCCCACCAAGATGGAAGGGTCAGTTTTCCCTAGCTCTGCAGCCAGCTGCTCTGAGGCCTGAGCAGAGCAGCCCAGCCCGCAGCCAAGGTGACCAAGAGCTGCTCCTGCAGGCGCAGCACGACGACCTCAGCACTCCTGGCCAGCCAGACCACGTTGCTGCTCCTTGTGACACAGCCCACTTGGTGTTTCAGAGGCAGAGAGCCGGGATCATCCGGAGACCCAGCTCCCTCAACGACCTTGATCAGAGTCAGGATGAGAGGGAGGTGGACTTCCTGAAGCTTCAAATTGTAGAGCAGCAGAGCCTCATTGATGAGCTCTCCAAGGTGACCGTGTACCGCACAGCCCTACCTGTCCTGGCTTCCCCGGGTGGGGGTGGGGGAGAACTGGACGAGTGTTTGCAAAGCCATCCCAGGCTGGGCCCCGGGCTGTGATCACTGTTCAAGGTGGACCTCTGTAAATAGCTCTGTCCCAGGACCTCCGAGCCCAGCAGCATTCCCTGTGCTAGTAACAAATCTCCACAGTCCAGGGGACCTAAAACTGTGCAATTTATCCTCTCACAGTTCTGGAGTCCATAAATCCCAAATCTGAGTCCTTGGTGAGCAGGGCCACGCTCCTTCCAGGGCCTCCTGGGAGGATCTGCTTTTTCCTCGGGGCAGCTTCTGGGGGCCTTGGCATTCCTTGGCTTGTGACATCACTGCTATCTTTGCCTGTCTTCCTCTGGCCTCTCCTCTTCTGTCTGAATAGTCTCCCTTCTTTTGGTCTTGCAGGATGCTAGTCCTTTGGTTTAGGGTCTGCCCTAATCCAAAAGACCTCCTCTCATCACCCTTTACTTAATTGTACCTGCAACAGCCCTTGCTCCAAATCAGGTCCCATTCACAGGTGCTGGAGACGGGGCTGTGAATGCATCCCTTAGGGAGTACCTCGCAGCCCCTTCCACTGCTTTGTCCCTGTGCGTTCCTTACAAATAGAGAAGTGATATGTCATGAAACTCTCCCACTGTCCCAGTTTGGGGATCCCCACTTTCTGCATCTCCTCGGGATCCTGGAGGGCCCATGCTGAGATAATTTCAGGAGGCGCTGCAAGAGAGCAGCAGGTCTGCCCTGCTTCTCCATCAGCATGGGTCTTTTTCAATGACTAAAGCTGCCTCCAGAGTCACGTGACAAGGAACAGAGCGACCTCAGCCTGGGCTGTGGCAGGGAGCATCACTAAGGTGATCTGCCTGGGTCGTGGCCGAGCTTTGAGTTCTTCTCTATTGAATGACATGGTCAGTGATCATCAGTCTGAACAATGAGAACAGTTTAGAAGGGCAGTAGGAAAATGATGGCAACTTGGCCTGTTATGGTGCACAGAATTATGGTTACCAAAGGCCTTTTTCTCTTGCTGCCCAATGATCTGAAGGTCCCAGTTCTGAACAACAGTTTCAGGGTTTGGAATATTCAGGACTCCCCAGCAAATCAGCTCAGGAAAGGAAGAAGGATGGCAAGGGGGGAACCTCCCTCTCTGGATGGTAGTGTGTGGCTCAAAGGACTCCGAGCAACGTGATTCTGCGGCTAGGGTGCAGTGGGGACTCGGGGGCCCCTCAGGGCTCTGCAGAGCTCTGTAAGAGCAAGGACTGCACCTTCTGCCTTGTCACATGCTGTTTTCTTTCCCTAGACCCTTGAAACGGCTGGTTATGTGAAGAGCGTGTTAGTAAGTACTAGTCTGTGTCTCTCTCCTTAGCTGCCTATCTCCCTCTGCTGTCGTGGCTGTCCGTGGCACCCACTCCGTGCTGAGGGTTCCTCACAGTGTACACAGAAGCAGGTGTCTAATCACAAATGTGAACACTGTGTGGTATAGGAGGACCCTGGGGCGTGAGATCCTCAATATCCTGGTTCTTCCCACCAGCCTACACCCTGCCCCCAAGATGCAAATGGGAGGTGAGCAGATGGAGGGCAGTAGGGGAGCCCATAGCCCACCCAAAGGGAGGCTCACATGCCTCAGATGGGCAGAGAGGAAGAGCTGCCCCAGCTGTCTGTGCAAAACACCCTGTATCTGTACCACAGGGACAATCCTCCAGTCTTAAGGGTACTTCTCTGTCAGTCCAAATGACAATATGGAAACACTAAGAAGCTGTTGGAGCTGTTCCAGCTACTTAAAAAACCCTCTCCAACTGGTTTTTGCAGGAGCGTGATAAGCTTTTACGGTATCGGAAACAAAGAAAGAAAATGGCGAAACTCCCCAAGGTAAAGGAGGGAACACTGGCGTGTGTGGGCATAAAATTTGAGTTTGTAGAAAAACTCTTGGGAATGATTCTCTTTCTTTGGAGATGAAAAGGAAATAATTTTACTACCTGTAAAAGCTGTTGTTCTGAAATAACCAAAATAACACTCAAATATTCTGTTTATAAATTTAAATTTTGTTAACTGAGATCATGTCAACCTAGCTGAAAACTAAGAATTATTGTGCTTACTTGGTGCTCATGAGGGTTGCCACCCAGGGGACACCAAACTCGAATGAGCTGTTCTCAAGGTTTTTCATAAAGTGGTGGCTGTGTGTATACCTCACACTGTTAGGAAAAGGATTTTTCTGGCATAGATTGCGAAGGAAAGCACTGGGTACAGCCTTGGCCTCTGGGCAAATCAGATGGGAAGTGGGTGGTCTCGCTGCTGTGGCTGATGGGTTTGCATCCAGAAGTTGCGGTGCAGCTGGTTCTCAAGGTCAGCGGCTGCTGTGAGCTGCAGTGGCCGCTGCCCACAGCCCCACAGCCCCCACCCAGCAGCCCTGCCTCCCGAGGAATGCTGAAGTCCTAGGGGAACTTCTCTGGAGTACAATCCTTTTTGATAAACTCATTTTTATTAAGGGAATCACTGGAGAAATTCTCAAAGGATCTAACTTATCTCCAACTCTGTAAAATATGTTTGTTGTTTTTAAACGCTACGCATTGGTCCTCTAGAACTTAGGATGAACAAACCCAAGAGTTTATTGTTGTTGTTCTTTATTTATTGAGATGCTGGGGATTGAACTTAGAACCTCTGTGTGCTAGACAAGTGCTCTGCCCTTGAGCTACAATCCCAGTACTAAACATAAAGAGTTAGGGGTCTCTGGGGATTTCTCAGAGGCAGGCCTCTCAAACTAGGCCACGGAGGACTCATTTTATTTTGGTTCCTATTCCAATCTGTTGAGAACTGATACTTATAAAGATGTAGTAGAAGCTCATAACTCGAAAAGTGACCATACATCAGAAGTACTTGCTGTTGATCTTATGTTGGTTCTACATGCATGAAGGTCAAGTCCAGAAACCGTCTATTGATAGAAATCCCACTGGTTCTCCTGTTCTCCACAAGTCCAGCTCCTGAAAGAGCCAAGAGGATGTGCTCACACCTAGGCCACCTTCTGGCCCCGCAGGAGGGCAGCCCCCACATTCCCCAAGGGCAGTGCCTTGCAGGGTGGGGCTTGGCAGTGGGTGGACTGCTTCGCAGCCACGGCCGCCACAGCCGGGCAATAAGAGAAGGTGGGAAGAAGCTACCTCTTGGCCAAATATTAATGTGTCACATTTTGGCCAGAAGCCAGTTGTCGTGGAGACTTTCTTTGGATATGATGAAGAAGCTTCCTTGGAATCCGATGGTTCTTCCATCTCTTATCAAACTGACAGGACAGACCAGACCCCTTGCACGCCAGACGATGACTTGGAGGAGGTAACTTGGGTTTTCTGTGGCAGTTCTTGGGCTTGCCAGCTCTCATGGGGCATAGTGGCAGAATAGGGTGTGAGGTGGGTGGGGTAGGGGCCAGGATTTCGGGTGAGCCTTTTCCTCCACAAGGGCCTCCCCAGTCCACACCCCGGGAAGCTCATGCTATTGCACTGGGACAAAGATCTTCTGCATTTCTTGTCTGCCTGCTTGCTGAGGGTTGCTCCTTGGTTCCCCCAATTTCCAGTCACCCACCTCCCCTGCCATCAAGCTTGGGTCCCTCCTGCAGCAGGGCATGAAAGAGTCACCACCTTCTCTCAGGGCTTCTCAGGAAGTTCAGGGCTATCTGCAGGGAGGTTGGTCCCATGTCAAGGACACATCAGGGTCCCAGACACATTGAGAGGAGCTTTCTTGCTGATAAAAATAGCCAATGTCCCCCACTGCTAGAATGATGGCCATCCTCAAATCCACCAGCTGAGTCAACCCCACCACCACACCCCAAGGACCGATCTGACTGGACCCACTCTTATGGCTACAGGCAGGGAGTGGGATCCACAGATTTGATCAGGTCTAGTGGCAAGGACATGAATGGAGCCTGCCCTGGCCAATCCTGAAGGATGGCCAAAGACCATGGCCCTGCTGAAATCAGAGAGCCCAGCAAGCCCATATTTTCCAGCCTCAGAGATGGAGAGGGGCATGGAGAGGCAGCAGCAGGGCACTCTGAGCCTGGTCACTCCTGAGCATGGCCCACCATCCCCTCCCTAGGGTCCTAGGGACTCTTGCAAGACAACAGCAGACCTACTTGTGCCTGCCTCTCCCTGGGATCACAGATGTCATTGTAGCTGGAAGGACGATCCTACAGATAACTATGCAGGAGCAAGCCTGGGATGAGCAGGCCTGGGACAGATGGGCCTGGAAGAAATGTGCTGTTTGGCTCTGCACTCCTCACAAACCCCAGCATGCTCCGCATGACACATTTCTTCAGATCAGAGCCATGTGGGATCCTGGTCGGCAGCAGTGGGTCCAGTAGGCAGAGCAGACAGGCAGGCAAGGACGAGCCCCATCTGAGCCTCTGGCCACTGGTCGCCAACCCACAAGGTTCAACCCTGCCTTTGCACGGCCAGCTCAGGCTCAGCGGTCACCTGCAGAGGTGCCTTCTCCGAAGCATGCCCCTCCCCACACGCTGCAGAGGTCCTCCTGCCTCCTGCTGCTAGAAAAACTTCTCCTTTCTCTGGAAAGAAGAGGAGCCCTGGCTGTCCAGGTGTGGTGACAGCTATGTGTGGAGCCCGTGCTAACGCTGCCTCTCTCTCTGTGCGCATGTGGTGCTGCGTGCCTATCCAGGGCATGGCCAAGGAGGAGACGGAGCTGCGGTTCCGCCAGCTGACCATGGAGTACCAGGCGCTGCAGCGAGCCTATGCCCTGCTGCAGGAGCAGGTCGGAGGAACGCTGGACGCAGAGCGAGAAGTTAAGGTCTAAATGACTTCTACTCCACGAGGTTCCGGCTCCCACTCAGCTCCTCCCCGCTTGCTACCCGTGGCCCAGGCAGGCACACTGTGTGTGCCCACAGTTGCAGGCCAAGCCCCTTCCCTGCCAGTCCTGGACGATGCTCACTGGGGCCATTAAAATCCAGGGTAGTGGAGCCCCCAGCTGGGACCTCCCCAGGCTGACGAGGGTGAGGGTCCTGGAAGAGCCACACTGGCCTCTGCCAAGAACTGTGGCAGTGCACATGCAGCCTATAAAGCCCTCAGACAAAGTTGCCTTTTGCCTAACCCTGCAGGAATGCCCTTAGGGAGCTCCTGTGGGGAGGGGGCACAGAGATGAACTGGAGGCGGCTTTCGAGCTTAGTTGGTTGTTTTTTAACGTGCTGAGATTATTCCCGCATCCAGCACATATTGAGCTCGGGGCCTACACTGCCAAGCAGCAGGGTCGCTCCCCAGATTTGCCCAGAGCAAGCTGCTGGCACCCAGGAAAGGCTGGAGGATGGGGCTGGTGACCGCCCTCTGCTGGCTTCCAGGGACAGTGTCAGCACCAGATCACACCCGGGAGACCAGAAGGTGTTCCCTCACTGCTCCAAATGTATCTTTGCGTGCCAGAGAAAGGCGTTGTAGTTAGTGCGCCACGCAAAGACAGGCCTCTTCCTGAAGAAGCAGGAGCTCTCCTGAGCAGGCAGTGGTGGCGTCTGACGTTGCAGGCAGTCCTGTTCCCTCGGACCACTCTGGGCGAGAGACAGCATCTTAGGGATGTGGTCTGGGTACAGCACAGATTCTCTTAGGATGAGGGGACAGTAATAAAAGGCCCTGCTCACCATGCATTCTCCCAGCTGCTTTCAGGGAGCCTCCCCAACCCTGCTCATCTGGCAGGATGTCCCCTCCTGCTTTCTGGGAATGTCATTAAGCTCACCTGTTGTGAAATCCTGAAGCTGTGTCCCTTCCATGCTCCAGGTGGGCAAAGGCTAGCCTGGGTGTGGAGGAGACTTCCCCTCCCCCAAAGTGAAAAGCAGGAAAATGGAAAGAATATTCTTCTGCAGAAAAGGGAATTTGAGTGTTCCCTCTTTTTTTTTTTTTCATTTAAATTTTACACGATATTAGCATAACGGAAAATCTTACAGGCAGTCTCCATGTCAGTCATCCTGAGGCTAGGGACCAGGGCTCTGTCATAGGGTCTCATTGTCCTGAGACTATGAGCCACACATCTGGCTTTGCCCTCCTGGGATGATGGACCTCAGTCCTTGTATCCTGCAGTCCAGCACCCATTTGCCCCAGACACTGCACTGAGAGAGCAGGGATAGCCCATGGGCTAATGGTCCTGTTTCGGACTTGGACAGCGCAAATTCCATCAAGAAAGAACAGTTGGAAGCCCAGGAGGAGCTGTCCAATTGAGGGGCTGACTTGTAAGTCTTGCCGCTCATCCTCCAAATGAGGGGCAGGTTCTGGGAAGTAGAATTAGGGGTGCGAGGTGCAGAAAAAGCAGCAGACCCCAGGCTGCAGCAGCATGGCTGCAAGCCTGCCCAGCTCATCTTAGAAGGCTTCACAGCTGTGTGTCCAGCACCAGCAGGGCCCGCACACAGGCCCACATCCTGCCGCTTGTTCACCCTGTAAGCGCAGGTTTTACCTAAGAAGCTCTCAGAACTAGCCCCCAGATGTTTCCTGCTGTGCCTCCAAGTTCTTTCTCCTGCGACCCTGTGGGCACGTCTGTCTATCCTGGCTGTTAGGGAAAATTTGATGTGTCTTTGCTCCTGTCCTACAGACCCGTGAGCAGCTGCAAGCAGAGGTGCAGAGGGCACAGACGAGGGTGGAGGACCTGGAGAAGGCCCTGGCGGAGCAGGGGCAGGTGAGCTCCGGCTTTGGTGCCCACGTGAGCAGAGAACCTGGCCCTTGGGGGCCACCAAGCCTCTCATCGGAGGGTGGGGGGAGCTGGGTAGGAATTATTCAACACATGCTGAAAATCAGTAGCTTTAGCATGCTTTATGGTGTATCACACCACAATAAAAATTCTAAGGACAGGACGGAATTCCACGGCAAGCTGTAAATGAGGTGGGAATTTGCCAACCATGGGACAAGGCCTCCCCTGGGCTTGGCCATGGCATAGATCTTTAGTCCTCCCAGTCTAGGCCAGGATTACAGCCCCTGCTGCAGACCCCAGAGGAAACATCCCTAAGCTGCATCTGACAAGAGCAATAGACTTCCTGCTCCGTGGCCCCCTGGTAGAGAAAGCTGACCACAGTGCAGGCTGCAAGCTTTGCCAGTAGCTCATCACCAGACAGGAGGGTGTCCCTCTCCACACTACTGTACAAGAGCCACCTCTGGGTTCTGTGGATCCTGTGGGTGACATCTGTTCTCAGTGGCCTCAGGGCATCATGCTCTGACCTACTGAGTTTGAGACAAGGCAGAGGGGTGTCTGTGTGAGGTGGGAAGGCTTGGGAGAGTGTTCTGAGAGGTGAAACATGCTTTCCTGGGGTCTGTCCTGCCCAGTACCAGGTCCATGGTGTCTCTCACACATTAACTGACAGGTGGACAGATGAAAAGGTGCTGAGAACAGTGGCCAGGCTGCACAGTGACATCCCAGAATTTAGCACTGCGGCGCCTCTCTGCAGTGACCCCCCCACCCCTCCAGGAAAGCAGGCGCACGGGCTTTTGCCAATGGCTCCAGATTCACATCATGCCCTGCCCTTGCTGACCAACTGGTGGCCTCCACCCAGATGTCATGGGGACATTCCTAAGACTCCATCTAATGTTTAGGGTCATGTCCCAGATCCTGCCATCCTGTCATTTGTGTTGAAAGAAGAAAAGTGGCCAGGGAGGTTGGAACCCAAAAGGCGAGGAGGATACGATGCTTCATTCGTGGGCAAAGTGAGTCCTCCAGCTTGAGCACACCTCTCAGCTGGCTCTGTGGGCAAGGAGTGTGCGATGAAGCCTCTCTCAGAGGCAACCGGCCCTCCTCCCAACACTGCTTTAAAACTACAAGTGCTACTGGTAGCAGGGCAGATAGGAGGGCGCCCAGGTAAAGAGCGTATGCCAGGGGCACTGCATTTCCTGCCACGCAGGGCCTCCAGACAGCGTCAGGAGCCTCAGAGCCTCTTTGTCCCCGCCTGTGCATGCTGAGTCCAATGCACAGGACTCCAGCCCAGCTGTTCTACACTCTCCCATCTCCCCTCCTCCCCCGCAGCCTGAGTCCTCACCAGCCCCACGTCAGCTCTCCTGGACTGGGAATGTCCATGTTCTAGCATGTGTCTTGTGCCCTGGGCACTCAGCCTGGGCATGTGGGCCTGGGTGCCATCTGAGTGGTGGCACATGACACCCTTGAATATGCTCCTGAAGCAGGCCAGCCTCCCTCCACTGTCTGTGTGACACTGTCAAGGAGGCAGGCAGACGCCCTGGTGTCCACTCCCTGCTCACCATCCGCGCACTAGGGCTCTTTCAGAGCTGGTGTGGAAGTGCTGCGTCCTGGCCGTGTGAGGATGGCTTCATGCTCGTCTCCTGCTGCTTATTTATGTCTTCATTTCAATTCTGTTTTCAAGGATATGAAGTGGATTGAAGAGAAGCAAGCATTGTATCGAAGAAATCAAGAGCTTGTAGAGAAGGTACACCCATGCCCAAGCCCTATGCAAGACGCCCCTGCTCTCGTGGAGCACAGGGCAGTCCTGGTGGGTGGCCATGGGCTTGTGAGAGGTTTCTGGGTCTTCTGCGGCTCATCTGTGGGCTCTTCATCTGTACTTCATCTTTCTGGGGTATGTCTGCCCTCAATACCAGGAACTCAGCCACTCCTCTGTCTACTGGAGTGAAGGACAGCGCCCTTCCTCCAAGTCCAGCAGAGCCCTGCATGTGCAGCGTCTTGGTCTGTGGTCTGTTACATGGATGGCTCCATGGGTGGTAGAGAATCCTTGGAGAGAGCTGCCCTTTTGAAATTCCTGGACCATTCCTGTCCGAAGCCGCACTGGGATAGGGGATGTTCAGCATACAGGCTGAGTGGGCCTTAGAGAACAACCCCTGTGAGAATCCACAGATGAACTTGGGCTTTTACTTCTGGCTGAGTGATGATGTTTCCATTTGGACTAAGGAAATACCTGGCAGGTGCCACTTGTGGGCTATCTTGGGGCTCCAACAATGCTGTCACTCTTTCCCCATTCCCAGGATGGGATTCATTGCTTAGATATTTTATCTGATTAAAATGAGAAGATACAGTGTTCAACCAGGCTAGTAGTGCCTTAGCGTCTACCTGGGGTCACCCCACCTTCTCCAAGACCTGCCCGCACCAGGATGAGCCTGGCTTACAGCCTAGGGTTGTCTGCCCTCGATACCATGCCATCTCCTTAGGTGAGCCCATCCCATGAGCCCATTAAAGAGGAGGCACAAAGCACCAAGGGCCTTAGGCTGTGAGCGATTCCTGACTACATATGGGCAGCTCAGGACCATGTAAGGGGGGCAGGTGGTATGGAAGGAGGTGAGAGGCAACGGTTGCTACGGGCCCAGACATGTGGTACACGGGAACCTCAAAGCTCACACGGGAGGCTCCATTATCACTACACGCTCTGAGCTGCACACCTAAGGAGTTGTGCCTACACACACACACACACACACACTCACACACACACACACATATGAATGCATGAGCCTTAAGTGCCAGCCTGCTCCTGGAGATGCACGTGTGCACTTACACACACACACACACACACACACACTCGAACCCATGCATGAGTAAACACCGTGTACATGTAAGCTCCCGCGCACAGGTAAAGCCCGCGTGCTTCTCTAGCACATCGTGCACAGAGCCCTATTCCTGGCCCTGTAGCTGCCTCAGCACTGGCAGTTGGCACTGAAGAACTCTCAGCACCCACCCAAGTCGGCTCGCTCATGGACAGCCAATGCTCCCCCTGTGCCACGAGCATCAGAGCAGGCCCCTTGCTCCCTCAGTTTGGCTCTTGGGGGCAGGGACACAGCCCACAATGGATGGCCTGCCCTCACGCAGCTGCTGGACATGTGTGCTACAGGCTGTGTCGTGTTTACTCCTCTGAAGGCCCGGGCACCTGAGTCGGTTCATGCATTCCTAGCTCTGTAAAGAGTCCCTCAAGTAGCCACATCAACTCGGGAGCATGGCCAGGCAGCCTCAGCCCTGGTCCTCCCATCAGACAGCAGTGTCTTGCTGTGGTAGGGCCCAGCCTGGTTCCAGGAGCCATAGCAGCATGCCCTGGCAGCCCCTCCACTCCCCATATCTCTCTCATGGCTTCTTCTGCAGCATCGAGGCTTCCCTGCTCCCTTCGCCTGTCCCTGCCTATCCAGCACATCCTGCTCCACTGAGCTAAGGCACCAAAGGCTTTTCCAGTCTCACCAGGTGAGACCCACACCTAGGCTGGGCTGAATGCTCAGAGCTACGTGCACATGAGGAGGTTCCAGGGCTAGGTGTCAGGCCAGTCAGCTGTCTCCATGGACAGATGGCAGCTGTGTGAAAAACCAGGGAGCTGGTGTTACATACCCTCTGATGAAAGAGAATGAGGCCTCTGTTCAGTTTCATCATCTTCTAATTTTCAGATAAAACAAATGGAGGTGGAGGAGGCCCGACTGAAGCACGACGTCCAGGATGCGAAGGACCAGAATGAGCTGCTGGAGTTCAGGATCCTGGAGCTGGAGGTAGAGCTGCGAGGCTGCAGGCTGGCCCTGTGCTGCCCCGGCCACAGGACCCTGAGATTGGCTGCCTTCCTTGGGCCTCAACCCTTAGGAGCCTTTGAACAGCAACCCAAAAGGCGAGGCTGGAGAGGAAAGGGGCAAGCGATATAGATGGCTTCTAGGAGGGATGGGGCCAGGGAGGCAACATGAACGTACTCTGGGGCAAGGCATGGAATTCAACGTCACAGAGGGAAAGCAAAGGCAAAGCAAAATGCACGAAAAGGCCAGCGTCTGTGTCCAGCTCTGTGGGGCCCCAACAGTCAGAAGGATGTTCTCAGCTTGTCACTCTGCCTACGGCGGCCCTGGCAGTGACAGTGGTGGGGACCATGCCCAGACCTCAGTGGTTAGGCTGGCAGACATTTTTCTCTTGTTCATCAAAGCCTCTGAGTAGTGGCAGAGGCTGCCCTGTAGAGGCCAGGCACCTCTGAGCTGTGCCTACCATCCCTGCACCAGATCCTCTGCTGTGAGCTGTAGAGAAGGGAAGGAGGGAACAAGGACCTTCAGGGAGGTCAGAATGGGCATGGGTGGTCTTGTCTCCATGCTCACCTGCCACTGTGAGGGTGGCCAGGCTGTGCGGCCCATCTTCAAGTCCCGGAGAAAGTGGCCTGCACAGCGCCATGTAGGCCTCACCCCTATGGGTCACCCTACATGCTCCAGCCTCCACCTGGGTCCAGTGGGCTGAAGGCTCCTCAGAGTCCAGATGTCCAGATGGATCTGCTCCTCAGAGCCTCCAGTCCACCTCCCTGGGGTAGGAGGGTAGCGTGGCCACCTAGATGGATCACTGTCCATATTTGGCCTCTCCCCTAAGCCTCTGGCAGCCCCCATTCACCGGGGCATGAGCAAGTGGCTTAGGGTGGTCCACACACAGGCTAGACAACCAGAGTGTGAAGATGCAGGACCCCCATATCCATCATGAGTGAGCAAACACACGGGGTGGTCTTCTTGGGCAAATTCAGTCAGGTCTCTGCCACGAAGGCATCGGCAAGGGTTTGGTTCCCAGAACCACAGTGTTGACTCACCATCATGTGGTTGTGGCTCATGTTCCCTGAGCCCCTGCACAAGCCTCTGTGCAGGGAGACAATGGGGTGAGGACAGCCCACTACACCCAGCCTCTCCTCTGTCTTAGGAGAGGGAGCGGAAGTCACCCGCCATCAACTTCCACCACACGCCCTTCGTGGATGGGAAGAGCCCCCTGCAGGTGTACTGCGAGGCTGAAGGCGTGACGGTAAGGTCCTCTCCTGCCTCTGCCTGCGGTCTCACCTGGCTGCTGCTCACCTGTCCCTCTCTTTGTCCCCTAGGACATCCTGGTGACGGAGCTCATGAAGAAGCTGGACATCCTGGGGGATAACGCCGTAAGTGTATGTTGCTCTCCTGACTTGTGCATGCTCTTCATGCCAGGCCCCTCTGCCCAGCCCTGTGTAGTCCAGGGCCCCTGCGAGTCCCATTAGGCCACCCCATCCAAAGACCCACCTCCTCTGCCAGCCAGGCCCAGAGCCTGCTTGGACCCAGCACTCTGCTTGTGAGGAAATCCCTCAGATCGCTCCTGTGCCATCAGGGCCTGTGCAGTGTATTCCAGATAATGACACTCTGGTGATGTGCCTGTGGTTTCTGCACCCGCTTTCAGCTTCTCCATACTCCCAGAAGGGATAGAAGATTTGCCCTAGAGACCAAGACTCCAGCGGCTTCCCATTTGCTTGGCTTGGGAGAAGCAGACTATGAATAATACACAAATCTTGTTTGAGGCACAGTTCCAATTTTGGCAGCAAATTTCTCAAAAGAGTATTAATTACTAAGTGGGCAAAGTAATTGCACCCCTTCCTCCCACCCCCACATCTATTTCATCCGTCTTTTGTCACCTGTCCATTCATTCTTCCTACCTTCTCTCCCTTCCTTCTTCCTTTCTTCCCTCCTGTATTCATCACCCATTCATTCATCCATCTACCTTCTGTCCATCATGCATCCATTCTCCATCCTCTCTTATCTACCCTCCATCCATCCATCCATCCATCCACCCAACCATCCATCATCCATCCATCTATCCATCATCCATCCATCCATCCATCCATCTATCCATCCTCCATCTATCCATCCATCATTCTTCCATCTATCCATCATCTATCATCCATCCTCCATCCATCTATCATCTATCCATCTATCCATCATCCATCTAGCCATCCTCCATCTATCCATCCATCATCTATCCATCTATCCATCCTCCATCTATCCATCCATCATCCATCCATCTATCCATCATCCATCCTCCATCTCCATCCATCTATCCATCGTCCATCCATCTATCCATCATCCGTCATTCATCTATCCATCCTCCATCCATCCATCATCCATCAACAATCCATCCATCCTCCTTCCATCCTCCATCTATCCATCATTCATCCTCCATCCATTCATCCTCCATCCATCCATCCATCCATCCATCCATCATCCATCCTTCCTCTATCCATTTTCCTACACTCACTCTCCCTGGCCTCTGTGCAAGGCCTTCCCAGGACAGGGAATCCTTTGTCTCCTTGCTTGCCCCTCCCACAGAAGCAGCGGGGAGCAGAATGAGAAGAAGTGCCCTGCATAGAGGCTGCTCTGGCTATATCTGCTCCTCACACAGGCCTGGTGGTCCATCATGGCCACAGGAAGTTAAGCACTACCGTACCCTAGAACAGGAATGCCATGGGTACAATATGTTGTGGGGTCCAGTCATAGAAATCAGTCCCCATCAAGGGCTCTTCAGAGTCATACTAGGAAGCCCCTGATTCACAGCTGCAGAAGGGGAGAGCACAGAAGGCCTCTGGCCAGGCTCACAGGTCTGGTGTAGGGGCAAAGTTAAGGTGATAGTTCTGAATAGTCCTGTTTCAGAGCTTCTGTCCCACCCTGTAGCTGGCCT
>NDGN011459817.1:0-14095 GCA_002564285.1 Tympanoctomys barrerae | reverse complement strand
AGAAGAAGAAGAAGAAGAAGAAGAAGAAGAAGAAGAAGAAGAAGAAGAAGAAGAAGAAGCTCAAAATGTAAATGCTGCAATTCAAAATCGAGTTCTTCCATGCAGACAGGTAACCTAGCCTCTCCTTGCCCAAGTGGCTCTATTCTAACATAAAAGTAATGATTCACATTTTATTATAAGATCATTGTGAGGATTAATTGAATTAAGACATACATGAAGTGCATATAATTCTATCAGACACAGATTAAGTGCTTAGAAAATGTCATCTATTTTTGTTGACAATTGTATTATTTTTATGTTTTTGGTACAGGGTCTCACTATGCAGCTCAGACTCATGGTGATCCTCCTGTTTTCAGCTTCCCCAGTGCTGGGACAACAGACATATGCCACCACGTGTCAATCAAAATTTACTTTGTGCCTGTCATGACTTCAATGAATATACAACTTTTCAAAAAATATTTTTATTAGCATATATTTGCCATATATAATGATTACATTCATCATAGGGAACTTGCACCTATACATAATATGTCTCAATTCTCTTTTCTATTCCTTTCCTCTCCTTTCAGCCCATCTTCCTTCCCCATATACAAACGCTTTGTTTCCATTTTCTTTTCATTCTCTTTTCCCCTTCCTTCCCCCTTCCCTTCTTTCTTCCTTTTCCCACTTGAATTTATTTTTCCTGCTTCACAATATCCAGCCTTCATCTGGCTCCTTACTGACCCTTTGGGTTCCTCATACAAGAGAAACAATGTGAGATTTAAGCTTGTGTGTCTGATTTATTTCACTTAAAATTATGTTAGAGGTTCATACATGTACTCTTTCAGTTAATAAAAGACTCTAGGCTGTTTACATGAGAGAAGAATAATCTAGATATAAATCAACTTTCCCTAAGTTTAAGTATCAAGAAGTTGACTAAGGCAGTTTGCCTTCAGTATCCTCCTTGTAACCATTCTACCACACTCCCCAACCTTGCAGAGAGCTTCAAGTCTCTCTGACAAGGAGGATTCTTTCCTTAGGACAAAACAGCTGCAAAATATGGAATAGTTTTTACAGAGACAACCATACTTAGTGATACTCTGATCAAAACAACTACTTGTACCCATGTGTGGTGGCATGTGTCTGTCATCCTAGCAGCATGAGGGACTGAGGCAGGAGCATCAGTCCAAATTTGAGCCCAGCCTTGGCAATATAGTGACTTAGCAAGCAGGGGCCTGTCTCAAAATTTTAGAAAATTAAAAAGTTTAAAATTAAAATTTAATTAATTAATTAAAATTTTAAAATGTTAAAGGATAATGGATGTAGCTGTGTATAGTGACTAGGTTCAACAGCTGCACAACAAAAAAAGAATAAAACTACTTGTATAGCTCGATCTCTGTTCACTACATGAAGACTCATGTTGCCGACTTTCTTCTTTGGTTTAAATCTTCACTGGTCTCAATCTGGTAAAGCAGTGCAGGGTGTTATGTAAATTTTAAGGCAGTCCATTCTTTGTGGCAAGTTAATATTAGTTTATTTCTGTATCTATAATCAATCCATAATAAGGATGAAGCTTTGAAATTCTATCTCATTGGGAAAAGTTGTTGGTCAAAATAAACCAAGATGTAAATGATAGGGAACGTATAACATCTCTCAATTAAAACACTCATGAGTCACATGCAGGGGAGCCATTCCATTACTCTCAAATGAAGTGGAAGAGGCAAAGGAGCTAAGGTAGGCAGCAAGTCAGTGTCTTTAATGCCTCCTGTTAGGGGTCCCAGCGTAGCAATATCAGGGAACAAATGATTAAGGCATGTGGGACACATCAATCAAGAAAACAATATTAAACAAGTATAGTATAAGCATGTATTGAAATCAAATGACGATTGTGGTTCAGGGTTTTCATGAATGTGTTGCCTTTCAGATATCTAACTTTCAAACAGTTTGTGTTTCGTGTAAAGTGATACATTTGTGAAAGGTTTCATATGCTACATCTTTGCTCTTACTCTGAATGGCGAAACATTTTGATTCTTTTATTATACAAAGGATCACTTCTAAATAGCCGGAAGTTGTCTTCTTCACTGCTTGGCAAGATCAAGGACCCAGATTCAGTCTCCGGTACTGCATGCTGTGCTGATCTTGAAACCCAGGTCCTCTGCAATAGCCACCAATACTGGGCGTGGTGGTGCGCGCCTGTAATCCCAGTGCTGGGGAGGCTGAACCAGGAGGATTGCTAGGAGTCTAAGCTGTGTAGCAAGACCTTGTACCAAACAAATAAACGAATAAATAAATATATATTAAAATAATAATAATAAAGCTTGCCAGTTCATAAAGTGACTGAGAATTCAAAATGTGTGATACTGGGCTTGGGAGGTAGCTCAGTGGAATAAGTGCTTGCCTGGTGAGCACAAATTCCTGAGTTTGATCCCTGGTTCTGCACAATCAAAAGTAATAATAATAAAAATAAAGTCTGATACTGAAAGTTTGGATTCTTATTTTCCCCCCTGCAGGACTTCTTACTTTATTTTCACCAAGTTCCATAATTAACATATGGTTCATGTTATTGATTTCTCAGGTTTGAAAGTAAAATAAATTGAGCTTCCTTCCACATTTAGGATATGCAGATTTTAAAGAAACTCTAAACAAAGGCACACATTATTTGTAAGTTGGAAGGCAGCTGCCAGAAAACAGAAAATCAGGAATGGAGTCATGGGTGAAATAATGGAGATTCTGTTCTGAGGTAACCCTTTGTACAGCAGGAAATTTTCCTTAGAAAAGAGATGGCTGAGTTTGCTTGTAAATTTTGCTAGAAACAGGCCTGATTTAGCAACACTTAGTGCTGTTTAGGAGACTGAATACAGTACTGAAAGCTTAAATTCTTGATGGTATGACTTGCTATATGTGGGAGAATGACAGGAATATCATTAGGTATGTTAGAAATGAAATTACACTTTCATTAGAAGATACATTGGATTTCCAATAGAAATAAGATTCAGAAAACTTGTATATAATACTGGAAGTATATCTTTTATAATTACGTCTGACAGCAGAGTAAAATTAAAGGTTCTTATTTACTTTTCCAAATGTGAAACAACCTTAACCTGTCACTACCTATCACCTTTCTTTGTCCTCTCCTTAATATACATTTATGATGAAGTTTACTTTCTCACAGCCCAATAGGTATATGGAATGCTTAAAATGCACTTTGTAAAAAACCAGGGACATCCTAGCATACATTCATTGAAAGTATACATTTGCATAGTTTTGTTTGGGCCACTGACCATTGTACTCACATTTCAATCATGCAAATAATAGACATGCAATTCTAAATTTATGAAGATAATCTTAGATGCAGTCCTCGCTAGAATTTTGCTCTCATTAGATAATTTCTCAAAGGCTAACTCATACAGTTCTTTGCATTTCCAAAGAGTATTTCTTTAAAGCAAACTTTCTGTGATCACTTGAATAATTTTTAGCTATCTCCACTCTTGGTATCTCTGAGAATATCAAAAGTATTAATTTTTAAAAACGTATGTCATCAGACATAACGTTCCCCCAGTTTTCTAAATTGGTCACTGGGAAGTTCACTCAGTTTTAGACGTTAAAATTCAGCTGTAAAGTTAGGCAACTTAGAAAATTCGATTAAATGTAGTAGGTGAATAAACCTTTTGGATAAGTAAATGCTAATACTTTCACTTCATGTGCTTATATGCCAGTTGTAGGAACTTTTAATTTTTGAGGTAAGTGCAATTATTATTCTCATTTTACAAAAAAACCCCTAAGTTTACTTGTCAAATATATATTGAGATGTAGCAAACTAGTATTTGAATTTATGAAATTTGCTGATAGACTTCTCCACTAAGATAAAGTGATACATTACTTACCATAGAATTCTTTATACTGTACTCTAAGTCAGACACCAACGAAGGTGAATTCAGCTTCCGGGCAAACATCCATTCAAGGGCAAATGTCATTTGGCTGCTTCATTTCTACTAGTCTTCTTCTCTGCCATTTCTGCCCACTCTGTTACACATACGCTGGATTTCTGTTATCTCTCTAGTGCTCTTTGTATTCCCTTCAAAAGTTGATCATAATATGCATTTTCTCAAGCATTTCTGCTACCTCTCTCACTGCCTCCTACACTCCTGTGGCATTTTTCCAACTTCTGTTTCAGTTACCACCTGTGTTTACTAAAGTAGACTAAAATCTTGCAATGAGTAGACCATAAAAAAGTAAAATTTGGATACAATGGAGTTTATGTCCCACATAGTGGCCTAGGTAAGTCCTATTGATAGGTCAGTGGATTTTTTTCAATAGAGAGTATCAAAAATGTAAGATTTTTCATATTTGTCAGTATTGTAAAGTCTAGGACTTTATAATTTTGTCCTATCTAGCTGAAGATAATATAAAGATATGAAGACTCAACCAACTTTTACAAAATCTTAGTTCAAGGGGCCAGCAAGATAGCTCAGCAGATTAAAACGCCTGCTTGGGCAAGCTTAGGCAAACACAAGGACCGCACTTTGATCCTTGTGCCACACTCACCCCACCCCCAGGATAGCCAGACAGAGTCCGAGTGTAGTGGTGCATGCCTGTAATCCCAGCACTTGGGAAGCTGAAAGCAGTAGGATCCCTATGAGTATGATCTGTGTAGTGAGACTCAGCAACAAGCAAATACATTTTTTAAAAAACTGAGTTCAAGACTTACATATAATGTCCTAATATTATATTGATATAATTACTATATTATATTGATATACTCACATGGCTTCTCTTTTGGAAAAGCAGTTGAGAAATGTAGCACAGATACATAGTGGGATGAAATGGAAATGAATTTTTAGTTAACAGTAAATAGTATTTATTATTTTCATGCATTGCTGAATTCAAATATGACCTTTCTGTGTAGCCAAATGTTAATTGGCTTTCCTATTAAGGAGGTCTTATTGGGAATTCAAAATCAACGACTCCAAAAATAAGTTGACTAGATACCACACTCTGATTAGCTCAGTAAAAACAACCAGAAAATGGAGAATATTCTTGATTTTTCCCTATTCTTCTCCTCCCATACCTCATCCTGCTTCATCTTGCCTCATCTTACCACTTCATCTTACCACTTCTACTTCTTCATCAATGTTGAATCACCATGCCTTAGCTTAATTTTTATATAAGTTTGTCCATTTTATTCTGCCATATACAAATTGTTCTTTCTCAATATCAAGCTAAGTATGCCCCATATCAGCCTAAAATATATTAATAATTCTACATTTCCCTGAGGATAGAATCCATATTTTTACATAGTATCTAGTATAATGCCTGTAATAATAGCTAGTTAAGCAACTAAATGAAATTCCTTCAGAATGATTTCTTTGATTTGGCATGCCTTGAAGAGTTCATTCATGCTCATTTCCATACATGTCTCTGCCCATTTTCCTAAAAGTATAGTATTTGTCCAAATGATTTTCTATTGAGTTCAATCTCCTTTACTCCCTGCACAAATCTCATTTTTTTGGGGTAAAGGAGATAGCTCACTGGCACAAACACGTACCTGGGAAGTACAAGGCCCAGAGTTTGATCCCCAGTACCAAAAAAAAAAAAAAAATCCTTCTATATACTTAGGATTTGCCCTTCTAAAATGCAAGGAAGTGTCAATTAAACTTTATTTTCAGCATGTGATATAGTTACTTGTACTCAGTAGGTCCTCAAGTACAAAATATAAAGGAATGGATGGTTGGTCCTGATACGACTAAGAAAGCCAACATAGAATGTTGTCTTGGAAATTAATGTTGTTGAATATTGCTCATAATTGACATTTTTCTACTTAAGTGAATAGTCTTCTTCATTAGAACTGCAGGAGACATCAATTATTGAAAGAAAAGGTGCAAGACAAAACATTACACAGCCCAGTGTTTGCAAGTGGTTTAGAGTCAGGTGTAAGGAGCTCTGTCCGCATGTAGTATGATGTGACAAGACATGAATAAGTGAAGAAATGGCATTATCACAGTGCAAGTGGTATCTAGCATAGTTTCAGAGGGAGTTTTTCATATAAAGAAGAATTTTTACAGAGCTATCTGGAACTAAGTAGTTCATCAGATATAAGTGTAAAAGATATTTTTTTTAAAAAAGAATTTAAAAATAGTAAAAAAGAAAAAGTAGAAATGGTACAGAATTTCACTAAACAAAATGGGGAATTCAACAATGTTTTTTCTTGAAACTAGTTGTTAAAGTTGCCAAATATAAACATACAACATTGGTCAAAAAATAAAAAGAAGAAAAATTAAGTTTAACTGTCCATTTCAAAACATCAGCAGAAATCAGCAGTACAATTATCCAAGCTATCCTGTGTATAAACATATATTTTCCCTTCATTCTCTTTCTTTTCTTCTTTCCCTCATCCAAGTTGTTCCTTCTCTTTGAGCAGTATCTTTCCCTTTCACAGCATCTCTTGTACCTTTCAGATTTTATTTATTCTTTCCAGTTCTTACAATAGGGAGACAATATGATGTTAATACATGTGGGTCTGATTTATTCACTTATAAGTATGGTCTCTAGTTGCATCCATTTACCTATAAAAGCTTCAAGTTTATCATTTTTATAGTTGAGTAATACTCCATTATATAAAAATATTACTTTTTCATCCATTCCTCAGTTGATGGGCATTTGCATTGTTTTCAAAACTTTTAAAAATATAGATCAGAAATCTTTGAGGAGAGATATGTGGACAACTACTTTACAATATCTTTTTCCATGACATATATTGTGACATATCACAGGAAAACTCTTATGATACTCTTCAGGTCAGAGTACAATTTTAAAATATTCTTTGCAGCCCTCAGAATCAGATAAATACTTATTCACACAGAACATATTGACAATGGCCCATTACAGCTCCGGTATTTATGTAGATTATTCTCACCTGGACAATTGACAAGCATCTGGATAATTGCTACAAGGGTAATTCTAGATGTCAGCTTTTCTTTTTTAACTTTGAAAGCATTTACAAACACAAGCTCAATAAATTATAAACACTAACTCAAATGCTTTTAACATCAGTTTATTCGTTCGATAAATATGTATTACTAAGTGACAAGTATATGCAAGGTAATATAACAGGTGATTTCAGGGATCACTTGGCAGGCTAGAGATAGATGGCCACGTTGCTTAAGAAGTTTGATAATCTAGTGGAGGAAACTTAGCATGTCCACAAATGATTGTAGGTTAATTCGGACCAGCACAGGTGTCAAAGGGGATGAATAAACCAGGAGATATGGAAATGCAGCAGATGGAAAGACACAGTCTTACACATAATGAGTTTATATCAGAAGATGAGATGTAAGTTTTATCTTAATGAATGATGGCATTAGCGCAGGCAGACATGGGAAAGAAATGATGTTCAAGTATGTGATTCACCTTTCCAATGCAGTAATCAGTGACCTACAATGAAATTTTAGTCGTTGCTTTTACCATAAAAGATCATTTAGACCCTCTTCAGCCCTTAACTAATGATCGTCACTGAATGATCCAAAGTATAGAACACATATTTATTTGTTTTGCTTTTTTTTTTTTTTTTTTTTTTTTTTAGCGGAACCGGGGATTGAACTCAGACCCTTGCACTTCCCAGGGAAGCATTTATTCTACTGAGCCATCTCCCCGGCCCATAGAACACATATTTATATGAGTATCCCGCAGACCTTAGTTTAGCAGATGAATATTAAAGATACACATTATCCAGTGACTGTAGAATGGAAAGCAAAAATAAATCCGCCATGGATTAATAATATCAAAATTAAATAAAAAGTGCTCTAAAACGACAGGGGAAAATTCATTGAAGGGTGTTTTATCTATTATATTTTTAATCCAGTAAACCAAAAAGGAAGGAAATAAATATGGAGTACCTCTAGATTAAAAAAAACAAAGAAAGTCATTGGTATAAAAGAATTCCTCTGCATAAAATTTAACCAGGAAATAAGCACTTCAGCAAACAAAATGTAACATCTTTTAAAGTATAGGAGTACAAACAATGTAAGATATATGATAAAAGTAAAGCTGGTAGGAAAAGAGGTTAACCAGAAAGAAAAGTGTACTCCAATTCCTAAAGAGAGAGCAGGAGATATTCACTGTTGATATTAACTATAAAAAAACCCCCACTGTTTTCACTTTCTTATAGAAAATGTAGAAAAATAAAACTCTTAGAATAAAAAATATAGATTGTTCAAAAACATACATATGCATTATGATGTTTGGTACTATTCAATTATTCTTTTCAAAACAAAGGATCACTGGTCTATTTAACAAAAAGCTCATTGAAAATATAATGCATCTACTTGCTTCATATTCATCAATGCAGTTAAGTATTGATGCATGGACCTTATTTATTCTAAGATACCTCTAGAGTAGCAAGAAAGAAACAGCCAAGAGCCATTCGGTAAACTGGCAAAGTTTAAAAAAAATTTTATAGTTGGGGTTATTCTCTCCAGCTTTATTGGCATTTTGACTGGAAGTGCGCTTAAATCTATACACCAATTTTGGAAATATTTGACTATTATTTGTCCTGCCTAACCGGGAACAGAATCTCCTTTTCCATTTACTTAAGTCCTCTTAAGTTTCCTTATCAGAGTACTTTGGATCTTGTTGTGTTAGAGACCTTTCTCTTCCTTCTTACGTATTTAGTTTTCTTGGTGCTTCAGTAAATGGTAGTTTTTCCTAATTTTCTTCTCAGTGGGTTCACTATTAGTATACAGGAGTACTTTTGATTTTTGTGGGTTGATTTTGAATCAGTATTATTGAATTTGGTGATTAATTATAAGATCCCTTTGGTGTACTTTTGGGGATTTCTATATAGAGAATCATGTCTTCTGCAAATAATGGTAATTTGACTTCTCCCTTTCCTACACATACCCTTTTTATTTCTTCTTATCTAATTGTTCCCACAGATGTTTAAAAAACTAGGTTGAACAACAGTGCTGATAGTAAACTTTCTTGTTTTTTCCTGTTATTAGAGGGAAAGCTTTCATTTCTATTCCCTGCATTCAATATGATATTGGCAGTAGCTTTGTCATAAATAGCTTGAAATTAGGTTCTCCAATAACCAGTTTTCTTCAATGATTTTCTCATAAAAGGACATTGGATTTTGTCAAAGGCCTTTTCATTGTCTATTGAGATGGTTATGCGATTTTTTGTCCCTGCTTCTGATCACATGGTATTGCATTTATTGATTTGGGAATATGGAAGCATCCTTGTATCCCTGGGATAAAATCCACATCATCATGCTGAATGAACTTCTTGATGTTTCATTTCTTTTGTTGGCCAGTATCCAGCTGAGAACTTTTTGCAACTATGTTCACTAAAGAATTCAATTTCCTTAAAGAGTTGAGGAGTATCAATGTTAGAACTTGCCTGAAGTTTTTGTAGAATTCAGTGGTGAATATATCCAAAGCTGGACTTTTCCTAGCTATAGTTATTGTGTTACTGCTTTAATTCCATTGCCTATTATTGGATGATTTAGCACTTTGAAAGCTTCTTGGTTTAGTTAGTAATTCATATTTATCTAGGAAACTATCTGTATGTATTGATTTTTCCAATTTATTGCCATGTAGGTTTGCAAAATAATTGTTAATCTTTTTTATTTCACAGTGTCCATGGTGATTTCATCTTTTTTTAAATTTCTATTTATTTATTTGTTTGTTACAAGATCTCACTATATAATTCAGACTCATAGTGATCCCCCTAACTCAACCTCCCCAGCACTAGGATTATACGCATGTACCACCATGCCCAGTTTCAGGACCAGAGGTATATCAGAGGTTCTGGGGCTAGCCAGGCATGTGTTACTGGGGACTGAACTCAGGTCCTTGCACTTATTAGGCAGGCACTTAGACCCCTGAGCTATCTCCCCAGACCCTTTTATTTATACTTGAATTGATGTAGGCCTTGTATTCCTTTAGGGGTGTTAGAAGGATTTTTTTTTGACCCCTTCATGATGCCTTCAGGGCAGGTCTAGTTTGGCTTAAATATCTGGATTAGAACCACAGCCTCCTGAGCCTGACTGCTTTGTTTAAGCAGGCACTTAAACAACTGAGCTGATAGGCAGGTCCCCTAGGGATGTAGATTTGCTAATGATTCATCTTTTTTTATTCTGTCAAAGAACCAACTCATAGATTCATTAATTATTTGCATTTTATGTATTACAATATGAATTTTTACAATCTCCTTTCTCTTACAAGCTGTGTGTTTGGTTTGTCCTTCCTTTGCTAAGAACTTGAGGTCCATTGTTAGGTTATATATTTGGACTTTGACTGCTTTTCATTGGTTTTCCTTTACACAGAATATTATTTTCCATTCTCTGATTGTCTGTCTATGATGTTCTGTTTGGAGTCAATTTTTATTTTGCATAACAAATCCTTGGGTTTTGTTTCTTGGTGTATTGTCAGTTCATGTCTTTTGTTTGGGGAATAAGAACCTGTACAATGACATTTATTACAGATAGACATTGATTTGTACCCATCACAGCCTTATTTTCCTTTGTTAACTCCCTTTCCTTTCTACTTAGTTGTTCATCCTTCTGTCATTATTAGGTTCATTGTCTCTGCCCAGGGTATCCTTCAGAATCTTTTGCAGGCTGTTTTGGTGATCATGAATTTAAGTATCCTTTTTCATGAAAATATGTTCTTTCTCCATAAATTTTGACAAATAGTTTGCAGTATATATCAACCTGGGTAGAAAATTGCTTTCTTTTGGGATATGAAGCATTTAGCTCCAAGCTCTGCAATAGGACTATAATTCTAATGTCTGGGTTCCAGTAGGCTCCGATTTGAGCATGTTGCAGTCTCACTGGCTTGAGCCACTGGTGGCACATGACTGACCAATTGAGCAGCTTGTACCAGTAGTGATACAAAGAGATATAATTACTTTTACCAACCATGCAATGCAATTTATGAACCCAATGAGATAGTCATGCATGTACCTCTGATCACTCCAGCTGGTGGGAACATGTCGATGTGAGGAGAATTCTGCTGTAATTCTAATAGGTTTACCTTTATACACGATTCCATGCTTATCTCTAACTGCTTTTAAGATTCTACTCTTGTGTTAGATATCTAGAATTTTGATTATGATGTGTCACAGAGCTGGTCTTTTCTAATCATGGCTACTTGGGGATCTATATGCCTCTCTTGACTGTACATTAAATTATTTTCTCTTAATTGGAATATTGTCTGATATTCTTTTATTAAACAGGTTTTGTATGTCATTTATGCTATCTTTTGATTATTCATTAATTCCATTTAATCTTAGCTTAGTCTTCTTTGTATCATCCAGGAACAGCTAGGTCCATTTGTCATGTTCTCTTGTTCTTTTTAATGTGTCTCTTACTAACTGGTCACTGATAATAGCCCTATCTGCGGGTTCCGACACTGTGTCCTCACACCACTCAGATTTGCTGCCCATACTTATAATAGAATTTTTAGTCACCTGAGCTTCTGCTTGAAGTCTTTTTTATGATTCAACTTTTTTTCTGTGCTAGGCTTATCATATTTTTGCACCATTGTTTTAAATCTCTACTAGCTCTTTATTAGTGTCTTCTGTAGAGTTGCTCTTATGTTTATTTTGCTCAGTATCTGTTCACTTATAAATTCTGCGAACTTGACAAATGCTGTTTTACCACCTTTCCTGTTAACAATTTCAATGTGTCAGGTGTGTAGCTTTTACTGTCCTCCCCGGGATGCCCTATGAATGAGCCTTGGAGTAGTTGGGAGTTTGGGAGATATTCTGTTTGCTGATGTTATGTTTTCATTGTTCATTTGTTTGTGTTGAGTCCTGAGAATTTATTGTTCTGGAAATTTCTGCTTATACCCGAAACCTCTTTAATTAGTATCTCCTTTCCAATGGTATCTTCTGAGCCTAGAAAATAATTCTTTCTGCCTCTTTCCTAAGACATAACCATCTCCACTTACTTGGAGTGGAAAGTTGCAGAATATTTATACATGTTTTTTTGTGGTACTGGGGATTGAACTCAGAACCATGTGCAAGTTGCAGAGTATTGGGCCTAGTATCCAGTTCTTCAGGAATGGGCCACAGTATTGTCAATAATGCCAGTACAGTGCAGATATTGACACTTTAAGAAAAGCCAATCATAGCAACACTTATGTGACCTTGTCTAATGTAATAAAATAAGCATAAAGGATAGTGTCAAATACAGTGAGGACAGACAAACTCTGAGCACTAATAAAGTACCACTTTTAACTACAAAAAAAGAGATCTATAATTATATTATGAGCACTAAAATCAAATACTAACCTATAGTCCTCAGTAATATCTATAAAATGGAATAATTTTACCTATTAACTATAGAATGGTATTTAATAGTAGTAGCAAAAAGTTTATCTAGCTATCTAGTGATTCTTAAAGCTTAATAGATGTATTAATAGAGGTGGGTGGAATTAAGAATGAAGAAACATCAAAATTTGAAAAATTTAAAAAGGGTGTATTAAAAGGAAGAAAGAAAAGTTAGATATATGGGGTCCTGAGAGGTAAAAAGAAAATAGTGTTAGAGAAAGTCACGAGACAGAATGAAAAGGAGGAAAACTAAAAGGGACAAAATACATAAAATGAAAGATAATGAAGCCAAAAAAACTGAAGAGAAAAGAAAAAAGCAACAAAAGAGGAAAAAGGTAGAAAAAACCCAGAATCCCCCTAAAATCAGAAGAACGAATGATAAAAATATTTTAAAATCCAAAAAATATTGAGTGAAAGAAAATCACTCAATGTGTTTTGGATGCATGGTTTCTTCCCATGATTTGCTGTCCCAGGATCTAGTCAGTCACTCTTTCCTCCCTGGAGCTTTAGGATCTGTGAATTTTTGAGTTTCTCTCCCTCACAAAAAAGAGATGAATTTCCCTCCCTCACTAGATGTCCCTCTGTCCTTTCACTGTAGACCATGGTTACCCTCTACATTAAGGATTGTTTTTATTCCCATTGTAGAGTAGATCAAAAAATGCAATAAGCCTCCTGATCTCTGCCAGATGTAGGCTGTGGGGTGGGGATTCAAACAGATGGTTGGATTTTCTTATAACTTTCATGGAGTCTGGCTGCCCTCCTTTCTCTCTAGCCATTGTCCTTGTCTAGAATCATGTTAACTGGCTATTCCCTGGTGTTTTTATTTGTTTATGACATATTTTCCTTTGATGACACTCATATGCCTGCAGTTATTCTCCTCAGGAGACATTCTGAAAGGGTTATGGAAGGAGTAAGAATAAAACTACAGAGATTCTGGATGGAGGGGGTTGGGGAAAAGGGATAAAGGAAAAAGATGCTGACAGTGTGGGGCTGAGATGGGGATGCTGCTGCAGTTAGGCAGTGATGTCACGATGGTTGAGATGCACAGAGAATGCTGTGTTCAAGGAGATTTCTCCCACTGAATCTTCTCAAGGTGCAAGTAGAATTCCTGGGCCTTTTCTTGAGTTCAGAGAGACACAGAATTTTGAAAACTTTCACTCCAAGAGGCAGAGTTTCCTCAAATGTGAGAGGAGGTATGTTGAACTTTTATCTATGGTAGTTCTGTTACTATGTAACTGGACGCCTATGTAAGAGTACTAAATGAAGAAATGAAACCTTTTCTCCAATCCACTACTCAATCATACTAAATCTGAAAAAGATGAAATATGGTAGCATGCTGAAGGAGTAAAAACATTCAAGACATGGAAAACTCACTGATACTAAAATATACAGGTTGAAATATATCCATTTTTAATGTGAATCCTGGATTTGTGAAAGACAGATCAGCAAATGAATTTCAATTTCTCTTTACCTAGTTATAATTTGTATTAAATTGCATAAAATAATTCAGCAGCTTTTCACTAAATTTTATTATGTCATAGTGTTATGAGCTACACTATGAAAAATCACATGGTAATAGGTGATTTGGTATTAATAGAATACCAAGTATTTGTATTGTGATCTTCATTTCATTGTTTAACTTTCTGATATAAAATACAATGCATTATTATCCATTTAAAATTGCACAGAATACATAAATAAGGTTTCAGAAGTGTTCAGTTTCCAAGCTTCTTCTTCTTCTTCTTCTTCTTCTTCTTCTTCTTCTTCTTCTTCTTCTTCTTCTTCT
>NDGN011459814.1:0-15301 GCA_002564285.1 Tympanoctomys barrerae | reverse complement strand
AAAAAAAAAAGAACCAAACAAACAAACAAAAACAACAACAATAACAAAAATTAAATCTTTCCTCCTTTAAGTTTGATTAGGTATTATACCTCAGTGATAAGAAAGCTAACTAATGTAGGTGCTGTGAGAATTATGTTAGTTTTCCTACAGAATACAAATCCTTCTTTAACAGGATGGTGTGTGTGAATACACACACACACACACACACACACACAGCCTTAAAGTCTCTACTGTGAACCCCTAGTTCTTATAGGTGTGACTTACATGGTGGTGTTTTCATCTTGCTAATTTCCTCTTCACCAACATTGGTTATAAAATTGAGTATGAAACTCAAGGTATGGCCAGATTACACAATTTTCAGAGAGAATTTTCCATTTCTATTATTCAGTGCCTCATTTTTGTTGGGCCACCCTCAGTTCCTTTACCATTTTGAAAGCCAAGTGATCATTCTGTTTAGATTTATTTTTGTTAGTTTGGTCCTTCCACTTTCTTGCCAAGATCTTCTAGGTTGTTCCAGGTTGCAATTCTTTCATTACAGGGTCTCCTTCCTAGCTTTGTATTCATCTGAAGTTTGGTAAGCATATTTTTAATTTTGTTTGTAATATATTTTTGAGTTCAAATAATAAGTTAAAACAACTTTAGGGCCAGGGAGATAACTCAGTAAAATAAGCACTTGCCTGGAAAGCACAAGTTCCTGAGTTCAATCCCCAGTATCACAAAAAAATTAATAAATAAAAATAAATTTTATAGTATGATTTTATTTCGTTTAAAATCTCAATTGTGGTATAAGAACTATTTTAATAAAGCATATACCAAAAATATAAACAGTTTTTACTATGAATAATTGATTAATTTATAATGTTAAAATTTTTATTATAATATATACTTCTAATTTAATAAATACATTTATATCATTATGCATGTTAATATGAACGAATAAAATGTATCATTTTAAGCTGAGTTCCTCATTCTGAAAAGGGTGGCTTATTCTATGTCACTTTGTCCTGGATCTGTAATGTCTTCATTATTTCCTAATTGCTGTGACTGTCTGGACTCCTCCAACTGATTCGAAGCTCTTTAGGGATAAAACAATCTCATTTTCTTTGTCTTTCCAGGTAGCTGCTATAGTTTTAGATTGATTAGTTTGTCTATAAATTAACTTGTCCTTTACCTAGAGCTGAATTTTGGAATTTTACCTTCATTTCTTGTTTATATCAATATTTTGAAATGATGCCTATGTTTCCTCTATGACCTTCACTTAAACAAATTAGGCTGACTCATTTACTGGAAGATAATTATTCACTGTTAACAAATCTATTTAGCCAACTGAAATACAATTATTTTTATTTTTACTGGTTGGTTGATACTCATGCAGTACAAACATAAATAATGAAATCATTTTTGATGGCAGAGGAATATTAGTAAACCATCTCAGTACCCATTTATCAAGCACTATGTTAAGTATTTCTTCAACCACTGGTAAATATATGACTTCAGATTAAATGAGCATGTAACATGGTTGGGGAGATAAGATCCTACAGAGTAAAAGGATATCAGGTTGCATACTAGAATGACACTGTCCTGAGGTCATTATATTTCTCACTCACTTCTACAGTACATTTGCTAAAAGAGTTTTGGGTGTGTGTGAATATTCTAGTTGTAACCACTAAAATGTTATAAAATGTACATAAAAGCTATCCATATGAAGTTTTTTTTCTATTGGTCTTCATCTTTGTATAAAAATTAATGCCATTACTTTGCTTGTCATAAAACCCTGAGCTTTAGTCTTTTTAATGGAAATGTTCTCTTCTTACTCTCTACCATTCTCCATCCTTACATGAATGGAGTTATGTTCTACAGCTTGGTCACAAGGGGTTTTGCTGTTGACCCAGAGCCTAGACCTTAGAGCCACTGATTTTGCTACCATTCATCTCAACGCTTTGAGATGAGATGCCTTTCTACATGTAGCTGATGGCTCAAGAGGTCTTTGTAGATCAATACTTCTGGTCATCACAAGTCCTATCAAACTGAGAACTACAATCTGGGGCTATCGTCTGGATGGAAGTCTAGGATACCTCTGTCTGGGGCAAGCTTTTCAATTCAGAGTCAGTGGAGCCTGAGTGAGGACAGACAGCCCCATCATCAATGAAGTCCTGCCCTACTTGTTGCTATAGGATCAGTAAGGAATTCTTACTATTATAATGATCCTCTTTCACTTAGCCATGTGGTAACTATGGTTTAATGTCTTTCTGGTCTCCTGTAGAAAGCCCTTGGATGAAATGTTTGTGTTTTTCAAGATCTAGTCACTCATCACTTGTATCAGTCTTCAGAGGCCAGAGAATTCTGGATAAAAGTAGGCTACTTCATTGTGCTATTGGCATAGGTGCATGACTTTAAGGACATCTATGCTATCCCATTGCTGGCCTTGTCATGGGTAGGATCATGTGCAGATCTTAGAGGTTGAGTAGGAAGAGGATGACAGTTAGGACTTGCTCAATGAGAGGTGGAAGAAAAGCATTTCTTGGTGGCATGTACTTTCCCTTTAAAACATCAAAACATACTTCCTGTGAGCATGTTGGGATTTCTGGCCACACAGTTACGCTAACCCTCTGGACAAGGCCCATCTTAAAGCTGCTGGAGCACAAGAATAAGTCTCACATGATGCAGTCCCTTCATGTGGACAGATGTTGTACCATCCCCTCTGGCAGGCAGGTTTTTCCCTCATCAGAAAATTCCACCAGGCTGCAGGGCAGCAGGGCCAGTCCAGCCCAGGGCTCTTGCTGCCAGCAGGATGGACAGCTGTGTGCCTTGGCACAGGCCTCTTGCTCTGGGAGATTCCATGCATTTTCCCACAGAGATCGCAGAATGAATGAATAAGAGGATGTGTAAAGAAACGAATTAATATTATCCTTGCTTAGAAAATATGCTATTTATATGACACCTTAAGGATCCTAAGACTTTCCTGTTATCAAAACATTTTAGGTCATGTCATCCTACTTCATATGATCACAAGGACAACAGGAGCAATTGAATCACAGAATTCTACATGATTCTATTAAGAGAAAGGAAATAGCGCAATGTCGATACTTTTACAATACGTGAAACTTGCAAATGTTGGTTTTTAGATGACAAAGATTAGAGGAAGTTAAGAACAATAAGAACACAAGCATGGAACTAAAAAAGAACCTGTTACTGTGAAGGACAGGAGACACAAAGAAACTTAGAAATTTTGTAAACCGCCAGAGGAAGGAAAGTATTTGGTATGTTTTTTGATGGATAGGACTCAGTAGTTGATTTAGGAGTATCATTTACTGTAGTATCCACAAGGCCTTGCCTAGAACCAGACTTAGAATAGGCATTTGGTAAATGTTTAGTAAACAAGTTAACGATAGAATGAATAGATATAAGGGTAAAGGGATTCTATGGGATTGAACATGTTCTAGCAGAAGCCAGTGAGCCTGGAAGAATAGGAAAAAAGAAATGGAAGGCAAAGTTAAGGTATGCAGAGACAAATGCAGAATTTTTGCCTGAAATTTTCGAACCAGATGCTATTTGATGTTCAGATAAGTAGAAAGAGCATGTCTAGTTGTGCAGACTTGTGAATCATCATTGTAACGGCAATTGAATCCCTATGTAGATTCACTCTTGAGGGCAGCTAATGTAGTCTGAGAAGCAGAAAGCAAGACCATGCAGTAAAATATATTGTACCTTGGTAGTAAAAAAAAGAAGAAGAAGAAAAAAGAAAAAAGAAATAGAGGAGAAACCATGGGTTTACAGAATCAGGAAAGTAGTGTCAAAAAATCCTAAGTAGAGAAGTATTATTTTTCTAAAAGTGAGAAAGTTCACTGAGACACAATATGACAAATCACAGAAGCTGAGTATGTTGAAAATGATGTTTCTTAGATGTCCTGAGCAACACAGATGAAGTGAAGGCAGAGCTAGGTCTGACTAGTGATCATTCTTCTGCAAGGTCAGAGTACAGAGAGGAGCAGCTAGGGTAAAGCAGATTGCTTTGAAAATGGAGAGACATCTGTAAAGGTAGAGTAGAAACCATGTGAATGACCTTATGGGAGCATGGGATGGATGTGTATTCAATCAGAGAAACTGACGAGGTGTAAAGGAAAGAAGAAATTCAAAAGCAATTCAGATGTGGATAAAAATTCTAAAAGACATTTAGGCTAGGCTTCATAATCTTACTTAGCATCTTTTTTTGAGCTGAACCTTTCAGCTCTAATGGAAGTAGCCAAGTCAATTAAGAAACAATGGACATACTATGTAGAGAAGAAACCTCTAAAATAATAATAAAAAATTAAAAATGGGAAGTTAAGATCTCTGCTAGGAGGATTTATGGCTACAACAACCCTGTAGGGTCTATGAAAACTTTGGGCCGCCTACTGTCTCATTCTTGGGATGGTTTTCGTTTGCAGGAAGGGTAGGAGGGGAGCTGAAAAGACATTGCTGTCAGCCTTGGAGGACAAAGAACCCTGAGGATAGAGTGATATTTCCAGGTGAAGGTAGCAGGGGACTTGGGGAAAGAGGCAGCCGAGAGTTTCTGCAAGTAGGCAGGACAGATGCGTAAGAGTTAGCTCAGCACCCACAAACTATTATTTCAATGGTTGAGCCACTGCCCTTGCATGAGATCAGTGGTTAAGTGAGTGTGGTATTAGCCTCATGGCAACCGCAGGACTTCTCCTGCTGCTGGCCCAAAGACAAATCTTGCTGTTTGCACTCACAAGCTGTGCCCCCTTAAGTAAATTACTTCATATTCAGTTCCTCCCCTGCAAAATAACAGTGAGAGTAACAACAACAACAACAACAACAACAACAATGGGACCTAACTTTGGAATTCTTGTGCAGATTACATAATGTTCCCAGTATAGGAGCTGATCTTCAACAAACAAGCTTTTAGAAAACCAGGTTCTTAATAGAAAAGCATTAAGCATGTTGATTCTAGTAGTCCTCTGCAAAAATAGTAGCCCAGTGCCCACTTATCGACATTCTAGCTGTCACTCTCCAGGCTGCTAAATAGACCTTGGATAGTAGAATATATTTTGTGCCAGGTCATGAGAAGCCTATGTCAGCAATTTTCCGGAGAGATAGGCAGTCTATGGGGTGCCATTTAAAATCAAGAAACTCAAATGAAACCCAAAGGAGAGAAATCTGCTAATGAGCCCATCAAGATAAAGAGGTAAGAGTGGCAGCTTCTGACCATCTGTCTTGTTCTGGCAATGCATGCTGACCATACCCCACTCCCTGTGCCTCATCCAAAACTTGCCAATGCCATTGATTTGTATTAATCTGATGGAGCATTCATTACCCCAAGTACCAACCTGTCACTGTTTGCTTAGCTTGCATGAAATCAGAGCTACACAAAAATCAATGTGTGAAATCTTTGTATCAACATATAAGAAATAAAATGGTTTATGCTGGCAGATGCAGGTTTTCATACAGATCAAAGCTGACAAATTGGCATGATCCACGATGAAGGCAATGATGAGATGCGGGGAAATGTCAAAGGCTTTGAAAATGGCATGCCGGAGAAAGAAAGGCATCTCTGATGGGGGAAAGGAGGAAAAGAGATGGATATTTATTAAAAGTACATTTGGGATGTCAAAAACACTGATGACTTTGATTAAAGAAGTGACTTACAGTCAGTACAGTTGGCACAGTGTAATTGTGTCCTGGGAATCAATGAGAAAATATCAGGGGTTAGTGACTCAAACAAAGTCACTGTGCAGGAGCAGTGCCAGGGCAACACGGAAAGATCTGGATACCATTCTCCAGTGTCTGAGGAGATACCCAGAGAGGGGAGACTCTTGCTCCTTGCCTTTCACATGACGTCTACTCCAACAAATGAGTGAGGGAATTCTTCCATCAAAGAAATCAGCAAGCCCTCACAAAATTTTAGTGGGCTGACCACAGTAGATAACCTCATTAATTCTGTGCTCTGCACTTTATTTTATAAAACATGCTTGCACAAGGAAAAATGTCTTAGCTTTGCTGGCAATACTCCTTCAAATAAGGGTGATGACCAACTTCATAAGAAAAATCCTCTACTTAGACCATTTTATGTACTTACACGTGGTACCATAGCACTCCATTACTGTGACAAAATTTTCCTTTGGACTACCTGCTTTCAATATCATTGGATTGTATACGCTTTAAGAATGCAAAAAGCTTTTTTAAAAAAATTAGTAATCAAGAAAGGTAAATATGCTATTGGTGAAGAAAGTAAAAACTACTGTAAACAATTTTAAAAATATTAATAGTAAGTCTGAGGATGTAGCTCAGTGGTATAGCACTTGCTCGGCATGAGTAAGGCCCTGTGTTTTATCAGTGACACTACAAATAATAAAGTAAAATAAAATGTCAGTCTACATGCCTTAAAACTAAAGAGAATAAGTTTTGGCAAAATGAAGACTGGTATTTTGGAAAGATACTAAGCATTGGGACCAGACTTGAATTTGAGTCTTATTGCTAATAGTCATTGGCTTGAGGGTTCTATTAATTTTCTAGACCATTCTCTGAAACTGTAAGACAGGAATAAAGAGTTTCATGAAAATCTGGAGAGAAAATAAATGTGGACGTTCTAATATCTTGTCTAAAACAGTATCACATGTGGATCACTTGTGGTCATGGGCCACTCCTTCTCTCTCCACTGCTGCATGTTTTATACAGATATGATTAGTATTTTGTTACTTGGCTATAAATCAATGCCCAAATGTATCCCAACTCTAAAATTTTCAATCCTTGGAGCAATGGAAATACCATCAAGTAAATAAAATTGACCTTTGTTACCACTTAGTCAGGCCAGTATCTGTGTTGGATGATGTGTCACTGAAGCCTTTTGGCCCTTGTCATTCTGGATCTGTGCCACTGCTTTAAAAAACACTCTAGGCAGCCAGGGATGGAGGTACATGCCTGTAATTCTGGTATTTAGAGGGCTGAGGCAGGAGAGTTTAAGGCCAGCCTGAGCTACATAGCATGGTCTTGTCTCAAAATAACAAAATGAACCAAAACAAAAGGCACCCTAAAACTTAATAACTTAAATAAGAAATTTGTTCACAGATTTGCAGTTTAGGCAGAGTGTAACCTGGAAGAGATGAAAGGTCTAGCTCTGGATGACTCCTTCAAGAACTAAGTGAGTGCTCCATGTTGCCCAGAAGCTAAAGCTGGGACCAACGACTTTCAGCATGAACCTTATAGATGGTCTGCCTGGTCTTCCTCACAGCATAAAGGCTGGTGTCCAAGGAATGTATGTGGAGTTGGAGAAAACCAAATGAACCCTGTATCATATTTTTGTGACCTCAGCTTGAAAATCTCCCATCCTACTTTGTCATACTCTTAGGTGAGACAGTCCTGAAAACCTGCCCAGATTCCTGGGAGGGGAAATAGATTCTACTTCTTGTTTGGGAGTGAAAAGTTTCTGGAGGAGCAAGTGAGATGGGAAATGTTATGGCCATGTTGATAAAATGTAATCTGCCACTCTATTTTGTTGTCCAGGTCTTTTGTTTGCCACATGGTTCAAACCCATCTTACTAACTTTTCACAGTTAGGATTTGTTCCTCCTTTTTAATCTTTCCATTTCATCTCTACTTACTCCCTTTCATATAAATTTCACTCTAGCAATAGGAAGAAAAATACTAATTATCCTGACCCCAGACCTATCCTAAAACCTTCTTTGACATCCCATTGCTTATGAAATGAGCTCCAGATCTCTTAACCTCAGGCTCAGTGATTCTAGGTCTTTATAATCTACCTCCGGTTTTGAAGCCCAGGCTCATCTAGTGAAACCCATACACTCTGATGTCTCTGTGAAGTTAGACTATTTTCTGTTTCCTTGAAGTAAACTCATAAAATGAAATGACTGGGGATTTTATAGATTTTGGAATTAATCAGATCTGGGTTCAAATCCAAGCCTTGCCATTAAAGATCTGTAAAAAGAATTTAGTAATTCTCATCTTGCACACTGCTCTGGGGATTAAATAAAAAAATGTACGGAAACTGACATGTGTAGAATGGATTTTAAATAAACACAACTTTATCCCTTTCCACTGTTCTTCTCATTTACCTAATCTAAATACCTATTTTGGGGGGAATGTTCTTCCAAAAGAGGTTATGCTGAGTTCCCCAGTGCTTCTATCCATGTTGTGAGCAAGCAAGAGAACCATTCAGGCAATGCAGCACATGAAACTCCCTGGCTTTGTTTCACTAGCCACAGAAACCCACATCATGAGGTGGCAGCACATAAGCACAGGATGGACTCCCCACAACCCTTCAGTCTGGGCATCTTAAACAGCTTGTCAGACACCAACAGAAAGTGCATCCTGATTTAAATGCCTTTGGAAATATTTGTGGCATTGTGGTTTGTGTTCCAAAAATCCATACTGAACTGGGCAGCTATGAACTGGGCAGCTATCAAAAGCAGCACTGCCACAATCCCTAAGAGTATGCAGTAATCTCTCTCTCTCTCTCTCTCTCTCTCTCTCTCTCTCTCTCTCTCTCATTTGGGGCCTGTTATAAGACTCCAATTAATGGGGCATTTTTGGTTCCTTCTAGCATTTTGTCTTTTCAGTTGGCTTATAATTCTGTTGAATGTATACTTTTCAAATTAGATTTCCATTTAGCAGATGATTTACTTAACCAATCAATAGGAATGTTCCAAGAATACAATGTCCTTATTTCCAATAATTTGCAGAGTCTTTGAGAGGTCACTGCTCTCATTTTTAATCAGGAGCAGTAGATCTATGGTAAGCAAACCGAGTCATTAGATTTAAATTTTTAAGAAGTTATCCACACTAAGAGTAGCTCAGCATTCCTGCACTCAATTTTTAATGGAGTTGTCCTGAAGTGATTCTTCACTCTAGGAGGGAATTTACTTTAACAATTTCTCTATGTGTCCTGTTAGTCGACCATCCAGTGTCTCTTAAGGCATACTGCTATTTTACTATACAACAACATGGCTTAGAAAACTGAAAACCTGTGGCGTTAGATAGTCCTGCCAGGCATTCGTGTTAAACACCAACATGGCCTCCCTATAAAAGGCAGAAGGCAAACAAATAGCTCCCTCTCTTGTCTTTCCATAAGATGTAATCTTGCTTTCAAATACCACTTACAGGGACTGTGTGGCAGAGCCCAAAGCGAGCATGTACAAGGCTCTGGGCTGATCTTCAGTGCCACATAAAAACTATTCTTACCAAATTTTTATTGCACTTTTGCTTCCTTCCTGAAATCTTTCCTAGTTTAACTCCATTGAGTTTCATAGCTCTGTTTACTCCACAATATGAATAATTGCTATGTAGACATTCATTTAGTTCTGTCAGGATCAGTGCCAAGCACTTTATATTCATTCTTTCATTTGCTTCTCAAAGTAACCCATGAAAAGTAAATTATCCTCATTTTATATGTGGTGATACTGAAGGCCAGTAAAGAGTTAACTTGTTCACTGCCATGTACCAAATGTTAGTGTAAGACCTGCAAATCGGGTCTTTCTGCCTGCAAAACCTCCCCACACCACCCTTTAGTGCCACAGGACCACAAGGCTTTTTTGCTGTCCTACACCTCCACCCCCACCACTCCAACCAGCACCATTGTTCTCATGATTGAAGACTCCATTGGTTTGTAGATTTAAATGGGCCTTTTTGCTCATTTTCTAGTGCATTGGCCCCCCTTTGTTTATTGGATTTAAACTGTGAGGTTGGGACTCTTTCTCCCCAGGAGGCATTTCAGGTGACAGGTGAAGAGCACTGAGGCTAACGTGCCAGTTTTGGTGGTCTTTGGCTCCCCTCTTCATATCTATGCAACCTTTGATCAAGTTAATCTTGTTGAATGAACTCCATTCCTTATCTTTAAAATAATGGTTTTAATACTTGTAACATAAGCAGAGCTTCCTCGTGCACACAAGTTAGGCAATGCACTGTAAAGATGTAGAACATTCTTTTATATCATCTCTTAAAGCTCCTCACAAGAAGTTGTTCTTAGAGAGACATAAGTCGTTGGTGATGACTTTAGAATCCTGGGAAAATAATGCCTCCTATACTTGCCTGATGTGACAGCAAAGCAATCCCTCAGAGGAGCCTGAAGTTCCTGATGGGTGCAGGAAAGCCAATCAGCAAAAGCCCAGATCTCTTTCTTTCCCTGAACAATGAGAACAAGAAATGGTGTGACTGGCAAGGTGCCAGGCAGCTGTTCTTTGAGTCTTTGGAGAATAGCAGTGGTCTCACATTGCAGGGAGAAGGATTTAGTTAAACCTGAAGAAGTATTTCCTGAGTATAGGCACTGTAAGACTCTGGAATGCAAGGTTAAGAAAGGCTAGAATCCCCTTCTTTGGGAACACTGAAAAAAGAAAAAGAACCTAAAAGAAAAAAAAAAACCTATCTGAAAATTATATTGCTTGGCGGCAAAAGAATAGAAGAGTCCTTTTTAGGACCAAGCAGTTGATATTGGGAGACCAGATATGCTTCTTGTCTCATCTCTGCTTGCAAAATAGAAGACTCTTCAATGCTTGTAAGAAGCTACACACATATCCCCTACATTCATAATCGTCTCCACACCTCTCCCTTTTCCCAAACATCTTTTCCAGCTTTCTTTCCTCATTACATGCAAGTAGACTGACATTTTACGTCTGTGGATTCTGCAGGAAGCACGTGCTCACAGCAGCGAGAGCCCAACAGTTAAGAACACTTCAAGAATCCAAATACGCAAGGGATTACACCATACAAATGCTGTACAAGTTATAGTTTCTCCCCAAGTGTGTAGTTATAGGCAGCACTTAACTGTGGGCTTTACTTTGCAACTACAATTGAAGCACCGCACCTATCAGTCAACAACAAATACACAGCCTTGTCTTTGTGAGCAAGAATACACGCACCTTTTCTCTTTATTGTCTTGTCCCTGCCAATAAAGAATACACCTAATTAAAAGTCATTGTGAAATCCTCCAAACAAAAGAGGGAGAAAGCCTTTGAAAGGTTGCAACATGTGTGAGGTCTGGACCCATAAAATCATTAACCTTCAGAATCCTAGGAGTTGCCAACATAATGGTAGAGAGTATGGCATTTCTCCACATTATGTAGGAAGCATGTCTGGGAAATAGCCAACACTCCCAAATCACTTGACAGCTGCCCATTTCCTTTCAGTGTTTTAAATGTACTCAGTGCCCTTGATACACAGTTGGCCCAGGTGGGTGTTGAGAGTAATGATGCTACAATTTAAAGCACAGTTCTGTTTCCAAAGCTGAATTTCTTCCCCTTTAAGGTCACAATAATTTGTTGTTTTAGTCTACAAACAAGTACAGCTAGTTTGCTTCTCAAAATTGACATTAAAGTAGGGATTCATAATTTGTGCAGTCTTTCAATGTATTAAAATTATGCTCAGAATACAGGCTGAAGAGCCTTATCCAAAATACTCAGAACTAGTGATGTTTTTGAGTTCAGATTTTTGTTTCTGGAATTGAAACATTTTCATATACATAATGAAGTATCTTGCAGTTGAAATCATATCTAAGCATTAACTTCATTTATGCATTTATGTGTTTTACACATCTTATACACATAGCTAAAAGATAATTTCACGTGCTATTTTTTTTTAACATTTTCATAGTGTAGAGTTTTCTACTTGTGATGTCATGTCTGTATTCAAGAAGTTTTGGATTTAGGATTCCTTCTCAACTTAGGACTATTCAACCTATACCATAATTATGCCCTTTGCCCTGGAAGGGTAAGTCTCAAGATTTCTTCATAATTTTTGGATGGGGTGAGAAAGAATTGTTACTGGAAAACATGAGCACTCGCTGCATTCAGAGGATTTATCTACTCTGAGCATTTCGGCTACACTGCTACAAAGGTCTCTTGCCTTTCGTTTCCTGAAGGAAGGCCTTTCTCTTCATGGTAGGACCCAAGCACAAGCAGTGCTACATCAGGGAAATTGGGAGGATTTCCAGCAGCAGCAACAGGTAGAAATACATTGCTTTTGATGATCTCCAGGGCATCTTCCAAATCCAAGGTTCTAGGACTCAGAAAACTATAACTCAGAAATGAGCACGTGGAGCCTTGGAGAGGTATTTTATTTCTGCTTTCTTTTTCTTTTTTACAAAATGTATTTTATTTTGAAGAGTAAAAACAAAAACGAGTAGCAGATACAAAAACAGAAGGAGGGTAACATGCAACAATACGCATGTTATAGATTTTCTTTTAAGGGAACGTGTCGTTCTCATTGCTTTCCTGGGATTTAGAGGCCTGAATCTGACAAGCAGGAGAGAGTGTGCAGTGGCTACAGATATCCCTACCCAGGAATCTCTGGGTCAGGATGGCTAGAATGAGGTGTTCAAGAGATGGGGAAAATAATCTTTGAAAATTCAGCTAATGTTGGTTATCTCTTCACAGGAAATTTCCTGTGTTTAGTGTTTGTAATGGCGCAACATGATTTTCGTGGTCATCCCCAGAGCCAGTTTCTTTTGAGGGAGAATGCCTAACCTCAGAACCACTTTTAAAAATTTGATAGTTTCATTACCTTTCTTTTTCATCAAAAAGAATCAAGAATTGATTTGGCTGTCTCTTTAATATGCCACTCCTTGTTCCTACATGGCTTTGGTAGGAATAAATCTTCCAAAACAAAATTGATTTGATAGCTTGTTTTATCATGCATACTCAAGCTATTTCATAGTCTTCTTTGTCATCTTGGCTCCTAGTTCTGAGTATAGAGGGTGCAGGGTGCCCAAGAAGTAACTGAATCTGTAGCCATAGCCCAGAACCACAGGCAGGGGTGCTGGGTGGAAAGTTACAACAAACCCCGGTTGCCCAGTGGAAGAAACAAAAGCCTAGCATGTGAGAGACATAAGGTGGAGTGATTTAATTATTCATTAGCTAATTCACTCAAAATGTATTAATGCTCTTATCATGTAAATAGTTCTGTGGCTCCGCATGGGCCACTGTGGGAGAATAGGTCTTCAAGGAACTTGCACAGACACCAGCACTTTGAAAGCTGACACGCAATGAGCCCAGTTAGCTAACTGTCTACACCTAGAAAATGTGGGAATATAGAAAAGAGAAACACTTCTGTATGGGGAATGGAGAAGCCAAGCTGTGTCAAAGAGTTAAGAATAAAAGTGATTCAGAAGGTAAATAAAAAATAAAGGGCTGGCCAAATGGCTCAGTGGATTGAAGCACCTGCAAACAGGCTCAGGGGCCAGGGGGTCGATCCCCGGGCCTGCTGTGCTGGCCCCACCCCCACAGTGTGCTGAGCCAGTGATTGAGACTGGGTGTGGTGGTGCACGCCTGTAATCCCAGTGCTTGGGAGTCTGTAAACAGGTGGATCACTATGAGTCCAATCTAGTAGTGAGACCTTGAATACCCTGTAGACCCTTCCAAAAAAAAAAGATAAAGTTGGAGAAGAGGGAATCCCAAGTTTGGAGGGAAAAGAAAACAGTTGCAGAATGTGAAGGTATCAGGCATCCTTTACCAATAGTGAGCCAGCATTCGTGCAAGATGGCATGGACTTCACTGCGCAGGTGAGAGCACCCGAAGCTGTTGAAGCAATACTTGAAAATGTTTTACTTTTTCTTTCTCCCTTTATTTCTTTCCCTCTACCTTCCTTTCTTCTTTTAATTCTTCCAAGTTTGCGTTAAGAACTCTCTGAATTTTACATTAATATTATGTCTACTTCAGCCACCATTGAGTCATAGGGTGTACTGGCATTTTATTTTCTTTTCCTACAGTCTGTGTCCATGGAGTTAAAATTGCACTATTTTAAATCCAATTTTGAGGGCTTGCCAAATAGCTCAGAGGATTAAAGCACCTGCTTAGGCAGATGCAGGGACCAGGAGTTCGATCCTGGGCCTGCTGTGCTGTCCCCACCCCCGGGGGGTGGGGGGCGATTGAGACTGATTGTGGTGGCCCATGCCTATAATCCCATCACTTGGAAGGCTGTGAACAGGAGGATCACTATGAGTCTGATATACACAGTGAGACCCTGTACACCCTGTACATCCTGTCCTAAAAGAAAAAGAATTAAATCCATTTTTGGTATACTTATCATCAGCTTGCCCCAAGACTTAATTTAAGGGCTGAATTTCTCAGAGATTTTGTACCAAAAAAATCAAGTACTGTTCCATGTTTCCTGGAGGATTTCTGCAAACTTCTGGGTCCCTGCTCCAGTGGGACCTGGACACCTTCTAACTCAGCTACATCATGGATCTCAAGCATTTCTCAACATCTTTCTGGAAATTGCTTTTGCTTCTCTCCTGGCTTGGTCTTTCTATTTCTTGGATTCTGCATTATTCTTTTCTTGTTTATGTGTTCTTTTTGGTAGGACACACACTCCAGTATTTTAAAGCGAGTTCAGGCAAATTACTTGAGATCTTACTTGTCCAAAACCTCTTTGTTCTGCTTTGCCCCTTCATTGAGAAGAAACAGAATTTTTGATTGGAGAAGGCTTTTCCTTGGAATTTTAAAGGCATTTATCTCAGTCTTCTAGCTCATAGTTTTGTTGTGATGAGTGCTGTGCTATTCAGAGATGCCTTCCTTGGAATTTTCTTAGTTTGACCTCTACAGAAGCTTGTAAGATGTTTTCTTTGAGTGTGATCACCAATTTTGTTGGATACTTACAGTTATTTCTGGTGACTTCTTTCTTTTTGTTTTAGACATTTGCTTCAAGTATTTCCCTGCTAGCTCTTCTCTGAATTCTCCATTCTCCATAGAACTCTTCATACTCAGATGTTAGATGGTTATGAAGCTGCTGATTTTCTTAGTGTTTCTATTTTTCATCTCTATGTTTTTATTCCACTTTTTCCCATGTATCCTCAGTCTTATAGTTTTCTTCTTTCTTCTTCTCTTCGGCGTTGTGCTGTATGGTTTTCTCCTGTTCCTTGCTCTGTTCCTGTTATTTCAGAATTTCTTCATCCAATTAATTTGTTTTGATCTCCAAATTTTCAGGAGGTTTTTTTTTTTTTTTTCATGTGTAAGGTGATCTTTGTTTCTTCCTACTCAGGGGGAGAAAGCACCCATCTGGCTGGCTATTTTTAAATAGGAAGGACCTGCTCCTGGTGAACTTCATCGAAGGTTAATTCCTACAGGTGACCACAATAGCCTCTATTTAATAAGAGCCAATGCATTGCCTGCCCCTCTAGAAAGTTGCCATTGTCTTGACCATTGTGGACCAGGGTGCTCAGGGCAAAGCTTACCCACTAGTATGTCTGAGCTTGTGTCATTCTATTTAATTGCCTTTAGTGCCAGTAACATACCCACCATGAGCTTGCCTGCTGATCCACATTGACAGTCCTTCTGATCCATTCTTTCCAAGAGAAC
>NDGN011459809.1:0-13751 GCA_002564285.1 Tympanoctomys barrerae | reverse complement strand
GAGAGAGAGAGAGAGAGAGAGAGAGAGAGAGAGAGAGAGAGAGAGATCTGTGTGCAGAAACATCAAAAGATCAGCAGGCTGGTGCTGTCCAAATCCTGCGCCTTTCAAAAGAATGTTTGGTTCCTGCCCAGGGCCTGGGAGACAGCCTCTGATATCCTGCCTCCTAAGAATGGGTCTGTAACTGGAAACCTTAGGTTGGGCCAAATGTTTGTGCTAAAAATGAGAGTTCTGTCAGGGCACAGACAATCAGCCAGCCTCTGCGACAACTTAAGTCAACTCTGTAGACCTGTGTGACCAACCCTGAGAGTGAACCTGCATACCAGGCTGGGGTGCGCTTCCCCAGAAGGTGAGCACCTATGAGTGCTGTCACACATTACTGCTGGGACTGAATACTCTCTGGGGAGAAGATGACCAGAAGCCAACACATGGTGATGCCTATACCTGCCTATGTGTCTTTTTCCATCACTTTAATCTCTATCCTTTCTTTAAATAAAGAAAACAAAACAGAACAAGAACAAACCATGAGGAGTTCAATGTGGTTGAACCCTGGGAGCCCTAGCGTACCACTGACTCTAACCAGGAATGCTGCACTGAGCTAGTTATTCTGCTAAGTGTGACGTAGTCATGGATGCTGCGCTTGCCACACAAAGGCCAGCTCAACACTGACCACAACCTATAACCTTGCAGGATAGGGCTACTAGTAACAAAGATGAGGCAAAATACATTTTCCCCAACTCAGTACATGCCAGAGTTTCACTATTAAAGGCTTGGTCCCAGAAGGGCACTACTGAAAGGTGCTGCAGGCTCTTAAGAGGGAGGGCCTAGTGGGAAGTACTGAGACCATGGTGTGTGTGTGTGTGTGTGTGTGTGTGTGTGTGTGTGACACATACGCACCTAAATCACTCATTCCCACATTTTCCTGTCACGATTAACCCTGCTCAACAGCAGCCCAATCCACAGCCACCTGGTCTCAAACCTCCAGGCTTCAGGGCCAAAATAAACCTTTCTATTCCCATCTACCCTGTGTCAGGAATTTCATTACATGATACAATACTGAATAATACAGTAATATTACTTTCAGTGCTCTGTCCAAAGAGCTCCATCAAAGGCACTTCTGTCTATATGGAGCTACCTGATGATTTTTTTCAATCTCTCACTTACTACAGTGTTGGAATATAGCAAGCATAGTGCTAACACTTTTAATATAAATATTATAAATAATTTCATTCAGTCCTGACAAGGATCTAGGATAGATGCTAACGCTAACAGATGAAATGTCTTTCATATACCAGAGGTTTTCAGGTTTTAAAATATCTGTCAATAGGACACCTGAGAATCTGAAATCAGAATTGCCCCAAACTCTGAAAATTCTCAGTGGCACTGAAAAAATACTGGATTTCCAGATTAAGCATGTTTGGTTTATACTCATATCCCACTTTAGAGAATACAAAGCAGATGTCCACAGAGCTGTAGCAATATCCTTAAGGTCTGATTCCAGCCTTCAAGCTCTTAACATCTTTCCCTGACACCCTCTGAGGTTTTTAATATTATATAATGATAATGCCAAGGGTGCTGCCACACACCTGTAATCCCAGCACTTAGGGGGCTGAGACAGGAGGATTGTCCAGGAGGCATCAGTTTGAGGCCTACCTGGACAATACAGTTTAGTAACAGCCTGGATTACATGGCCAGACCCTGTCTTTAAATAAAATCTGTATAATATCCCTGATCAGGGTCTCACCTTCACTGTCATCAAGACAAATGAAGTAGTAACTATGACTCCTACCTCCACTCCAAAGAGAACACACCACAGACACACCCTCGACACACCCCAAGCCATGGACAGTGGGACTCAGCATCCCGAGACTGGACAAATACCTTCTCCGCAATGCCATTTTCCGTCGTGTAGATGGCCATGAGCTCTGTGTCTTCATTGTCCTGCTCCCCGCTGGACGTGGCCCCTCCATTGATCACCACCTGAGGAGAAGCACACCATGAAGTGTCTGCTTCGGCACCTAGCACTCGGCTTTACAGAAACCTGCTTCTCCCCAAAGCCCACCAAGACTCTCCTGGGAGCTAAAGTGGCACTGGGCATTGCAGTGCAGGGAGCAGGTACAAATTTCAAGGGAGGAGTAACATGATGGATCCCACTGGATGAAGGCACACGAACCAGAGTGACTCCTCGGGGGAGACAGGAACTGGAATGACTCAGAAGGGCCTCAAGGCTACGGGACCCCAGCACGCTCCAGGGTGCTCAGAGGCAAGATGGCCCTCTGCTGCCTCCATTAAGATCTCTCCACAAATGCTGAGCTGATTTTCCTGCAGCCACTGGGCAGGAGGAAGTGCTGGGGGCCACAGCGCTGGCACTGCTCACCTCACCGGCTAGCAGCTGTCCATTTCTTACCACCCTTAGGCAGACAAGCCCGCTGCTGTGTGCACCCGCTTAGGGCACTGGGAGGCATGTGTATGTCGGGAGTGTGAGGCAGTAAGGATGGGGCGCAGATGCCTATACCCATACAGTCTAGTTTCTGTGTCCTCCACGCAGTCCCAGAACCTATCCTGGAATGGATTCAAAGAAAGCACCTGACACCTAGCAGAAGTCTCAGCCCCTCGCTTTCCACAGCTCTCCTCAGAAAGGGGCAGCAGAATCATCTTGGCTTCCACAGGGCTGGAGCAGGAACTTCAAAATATTTTTACTCTCACCAAATGTTTCTATTCCCAGGAATCTATCCTGAAGAACAATAAGGGCTTTAACCCAAACAAAGTCATCACTGATTAAGTATAACAAGTGCCTAACTATAGACTATTTATGCCCAAAATACTATAAGAAAAATAGTTCCTGCAAGGAATCTGTAATGCAAAAATTACATGCATAATATTTAGCTAACCATACTCATGATAATACAACTACATTTCAAAAATACAGGTTAAAAACAAAGCATATTGAAAAGGTTTAAATTCTAGCACTATGAAACATACTAAAAAGAAGAATACAGAAAAAAGGCCCATATCAGTAATTCATAATACTTCAAATTAATAATAAAGATCAAAAAACCAAAGGAAACAAACCAGGCTAAGAATACACAATTCCCATAAGAAAAATGAAAATACACAATAAACATATGAAATGCTGTCTCATGTCATTTAAAATTACAGAAGTAACAATTTTAAAAAAACTTATTTTTTAGCACAGATGGTGGGCTTTAAAAGATGAGCCTGGCATGGAGTAGCACATGAGGGAGCTCCCTGGTGGAGGAGCTGCGGGACACACAGCAAGGAGTCGCGTTCTCCTGGGCCCTGCAGTGTGCTGCACACCACCCCACTCTCTAGATACATGCGTGCCCACTGCACACACACCCAACAGTGACTGCTGCAGCACTACACGAAACCATGACTAACTGGGGCCAACCTAAATGTTCACCAAAAAGATGGGAATGTGGCCCAGTGGCAGGGTGCTTGCCTAGCATGCCTCAGGTCCCAGCTTTATCCCCAGGACTACCAAAAAGAAAAAGAAAAAGAGAAGAGGAGGAAGAGGAAGAAGAGGAGAAAGAGAAAGAGCAAGACTATTAAATTACAGCATACCATTGAGAGAATAATATTCTGCTTTTTTATTAGTGCTGGTAGGGAGGGCTTGAGGCAGGATATCTCACTATGTATCCCAGGCTGGTCTTGAATTCACAATGATTCTCCTGCTTCAGCCTCCTGAGTGCTGGGATTATAGGTGTGCACCGTCATGCCCAGCCATGCTGTAGGCTTTTTACTTTTTGCACAAGCCAACTGGGTTTGTGACAGTGCTTTGTAAATCTAGCTGCTAGCAAGATACCCATTTCCAGCCAAGTTCACATGCACAAACAAATCTCCTACGGTGGGAGCTGCACTCCACACCTATCACAGCAGCACTCAACCCATGGAGAGACCAGGGGCCAAACGCATGCAGGATGAATCCTCCAGAAACAACAGTGCTCAGTCAGCACAGGCCTGGTGTGGAGTCCTGTGCAGCTCAGATTGCCCTTCCCTGCACTATCTCAGTTGCTGTAACAACGACAGCTTCCTGGGTACAGGATGCCTTCAGGGATGATGTAAATGTTTTGGAACCAGATGGAGTCTGTGGCTGCAGAACACTGTGAATGTGTTAAATGTCACTGAACTGTTTGCTTTCAAATGGTTAATTCTGTTATGAATACCTTGCCTCAATAATTTTTTAACTTAATAATTTTTTAATTAAAGTGGCAGCAAAGAAGACAGATACGGCCAAGAAGCAGCCATTCCCTTGCTCTCCTGCATCTCCTCTCACATGCATATGCACACATGCACTCCTGAAGAAATACTGTAAAACAGACACCTCAGCCCAGACAAAGGCTCACCTGAGACACCAAAGCCAGTGTTGGGCCAGCAGAGCAGCAGGAGCTGGGGCCTAGTGAGGCCAGAAGATGGCCTGGGTGCCCAAGACAGACATGGCAATGAACCTGGGCTGGGGCATGACTTCACTGCCATTCTAACAGGCACCCTGGCAGGGAGAAACCTTACTCCCCTAGGGGAAGGTCTCAGGCCCTGTGCACCCAGGCCTGCTACATTGGGGTTCTGCCTTGCGGCCAAAGAGAGCCAGCTACCTGGGCTGTGTCCAGCCAAAGAGAATGGGGGCTGCTGCTCCCAGAGTGGGAGTTGGGCTAAGGAATTCCGGTTACTGCAGGAGATACTAGAGAAACTTTGAGTGAGCAGAATGGAGCAAGGTCCCAGATCGGCCTCCTGCAGCACAACAGAAGGGAGTGAGGGAAAAGCAGGCAGACCCTAGGACAAGAGGGCCATGGCCAGGGCTGAGGCAGCACCAGGGGCCCACACAAGATCTTTGTAGTTCCAGGGAGTGAGGAGAAGGGCTGACAAATGCCTCGAGGCTGCTCCAAATGAGTGTTGCAATACCGTGAATGCAGCAGGAACCCTGTTACAGAGCAACCAGCCCTGGAGCAACTGTTCTAGTCACCCCTGGGCGGAGAGAGGTGCTGGTCCCAGAGATTGGTATGGGGAACACAGGAATCAATCCTGGAAGGCAGCCTCACTTCCCCAGGCTGGTCCAGGATGCCTACTGAACCATAAATATCACAGACTAAGTAAGCAGGACTTCTAACGCCAAGGTACAGCTGGTCAGGGCTCTAAGGGCCAACTCTCCACCCCACGGACTCCTGTGCTGTGCTCAGGTGCAGCCTGCCCACTCCCAGCCACCCTCACACTCCATCATAGCACCAGCTGGGGATGGGGACAAACCAGGAAGGTGGGAGCAGAGGAGGAAATGAAGCAGACTGTTATCAAAAGAAGTGAGGGATGGGCACAAAGAGGGGGTGAGGCTGTGAGAAGTGGGGCATCCCAGGCTGCTCCTGTCTGACCCCTGCTCCTGTGTGTTTCTGTGCTGAGAGAACACGCTTAAAGATTAAAAAAAAAAAAAAAAAAAGTTCTACCCTAAATACCGATCTACTTCACAGTGCTGTTTCCATTAGGTGATTAAATTAGTTACACTAAGGATCCACTTTCGTTAAAAGCACACCGAATTTAATTTTAAAAATCAAATGCTGGAGCTGGGCAAAGGACACACCCAAATGCTCAAGGCCCTGCTCTGGGTTTGATTCCCCTGGGTTGAAAAATAAATCTGCTCTTCAGAAAAGGAACTCAAGTTTTTGTTTTTTTTAAGGAAAAAGGATAAAAATATTGTCAAAAATATCAAAGCTTCACATTTCTGAACCTATTTTTACTGGGAGATAAAACATGTCTTGGAAAGCTCACAATAAAGTCTGGTTTTGTCTTCTGCTATTAATAGCATCACAGATAACAGTGGAGAATCTTGGCATCTTTCCCCTCAGAAAATTGATCAAGTTTTTATAAAAATATCACTTTATTTATAATCACTTTGGGAATAAGATGTCCTTTCTCCACTCCACTCTAGCCCACTGTTTGAAACCAAACTAGTGGCTTGAAATTTTATCTCCTAAACTACTGCTGTAAATCAGGCTTCTCTATTTATATTTGTCTGTCTCCCAAATGCAAGGCTATTTTGACTTTTCATGTCGGAGTGTATCTACTGCTCAAGAAACAGGTCTTTGTATTTCTGTGCTTCATTTCTACCAAGCCAGGCTGACGGTGCCAGAGTTCACTTCTAAGCACAGGGACAGGGTGACCTGCAGAGGCACACCGACTTCTGACAGTGCCGGAGCACCTCAGGCCTGTCCCACCTGTCCCACACAGCTCTACATTCAGAAAGCTTTTCCGAGACACGTTTTACTTCTGGTCTAAGGCTGGGGGGAGGCACGTGCGCAAGAGATGGGAGCTATAGCCAGGTGTCTGAGTGCTACACCACCGCAGTGCCAGGTTTAAACTGGGGTCTTGTGTGTCCTGCTCCAACAGCAGCTGTGTGAGTCTGCCAAGGCGACGTCCGTAAGGTAAGGGCACAGGCGCCTGGAACTCGCGCCTCTGCCCAAAGGTCCAGAAGTCAGTTCCTCACCTATTTAGGGCCTGGTACAACTCACCCACCATGGGGATGGGTCTGTCAGCCAGGTACACTAGTGCACGCTAAACCAAGCACTTTGAGTAGTAACAAGGTGACCCAAATTAACTACTTTTAGTTCTCTGAATAAAAGGTAACACATACAATTCTCAACAGACACATGCAAAAGATTATTTCCTCTGGCAGCCAAATCTACAATTAAAGTCACAGGAAACCTCAAAACTAGCTACCACAAAAAAATAAATCAATAAGTTAAAATAATACAGCATGTACTAAAGCTGCAGTGTGTCAGTCTTAGCTTGAAACACACGGCACACAAGTCCAGCACACGATGGGCTACCCCAGATCTGACAGGTACAGACAGCCTCTCTCTTCTTGAGGCCTTTGCAGCCAAAGCAAGCAGATTCCAGAGGGCTCAGCCCTGGTCTTCTCCAAGGAGTCCTGGAAGCACAGCAGCCAGCGCACCCTCAGGGTACAGGTAAGTCCTGCCTGTCCTCCAGACCACTTGTCCTTTGAGTGGTCCCAGAAGATGCCTCGCTTCTGAGATCCTAGCAGAACAACAGGACCACTGTAAGCCTGTGTAGGTTGTGTTCCTGCTTCCAGCGAGGTGGGGGTGGGGAAGGGCACAGGTATTGGCAATGAATGTTTTTTGCCCAGCACATGTTAAAGCCAGGCACTGGGTCAGGCATTTTACCAACATCTCTCCACAGTGAGGCTCCTAGGCAGGGAACTGGAGACATCTGTGATGGTTTGACTATGGTCTGTTTCCTCTAAAACCCACAGAAACATAATCCCCATTATGAGTTATTAAGGCACAAGACCGGGTGGGACCTTTAAGCAGTGATTAGAGACCCAGCCTTGTGAAGGGATAATCCAATCGTGGGTTTAGCAGATTAAGAATTGTTTTGAGAGCGAGCTAGAAAAGCCAGGCTCCAACACACCCTTCGTCCCTACTGAGCAAGGTTCTGCATGGCTTCCAGACACTGAAGGAAAACAGCCATCATCAGATGTAGCCCCATTCTGCAAAACCAGGACCAGAACCATGAGTCAAAATTAATTTGTAGTCAAACCTAGTGATGCAGGCCTGTCGTCTCAGCACTCAGGAGTCTGAGGCAGGAGATTACTGTGAGTTTGAGGCCAGCCTGGGTTACAAAGTGAGATCCCATCTCAAAAAAAAAAAAAAAAACAAAGCAATGAACTTGTGTTCTTCCTAACTGAACCAGTCTGTGATACAGCAGTACCAGCAATAGAAAACAGGCTAAGACAACATCCCTGTCTGTAGACCTGGTCCTCAGGGCTCCTGAACAGATCCTGAGGGTGCCCAGTTGGCACCAGGACTCACCAGGAAGGGACATATTGCAAGCACCATACTAGACTCTGGTATGTAAGGAACACAGAAGAGACAGAAACCACTAAGAAATAAGTCAACATCCCAACAGGAAAACCACCAGAAATATAAATGACCTCTCAACATTTGAAAAGAGGACCGACCTCCGTCATAAGATGCAAATTCAAACCATGCAGAGAAACCTTCCACCTGCTACACTGAGACCACAGTTCTCCACCAAGCATGCAGAAAACATGCACTGCCTAGAAGGGGGACCCTCCCATGTCCCAGGGCTTGCTCCTAAAGCCATATTCCACTCGTGGAGACTTATCCTTCAACTACATCTGAGTGAAATTACTGCTGTGCAGTGCAATTTGTAACAGCAAAATATTAGAAACAACCTGGACATCCATCAGCAGAAATTAGACTATAATACACCATCCTACGGATTGCCGAGGTTACAGAAGAAAACAGGCTGCTCCATATACTGGTGTAGGTTCATTCATGCAGAACATATCAACAAGGGACCACCAGGGGGCAAGAGCAACAGCAGAGACTGCTGTCCTGATACACAGCTCACATTCCTCATTTCATTTAAACTATCACAACTTTCTCTGCACATTTATAATAAGCTGCACCCCAATAAATGACCCACAGCCTTTGACACTAACACATTTCACGACATTCCCTGCCATTCCCTGACTTCCTTTCTCCACCCAGCCAGAGCCAGGCTCTGGACAGCTGCTCTTATAAATGCCTGCACCTCCCCACCCTCCCTGGAGTATAGAGCCCCCAACACCCTGGGCCATTCCAGCTGCTGAGCTTCCTCCCAATCTGAGAACACACAGGACCAGACTTCCTCCGCTGGCTTCCAGGACAGAGCCTTCCTGGATCCCACTGCCCTCTTTGTCTTACCTATCTATCCCCTCTGCTGCACCGCCCCTCCAGTCTCCTGGCCTAATTTAAATACCATGTCCATGCCCAGGGAGCAGTCCCAGCCACAATTCTTCCCTGAGTACCACAATCTCACACTCAAATTTCTACCTCGAGGACTGATTCCCATAGGCAATGCCACTTTCTTGATGACCCCCTCATCCATCCTGGTCTCCACCTCTGTGTGGGCCAAGCAGCCCTCCTACGCTCAGGGAAGTCGCCCTTGCCTCCTCCTGTCCCCCTATCTGGCCCAGCAGCCAGCTCTCCTTGGCACTGGCCATGCCCCAGTTCCACAGGGCTTCCACTGTGAACCTTCAGGCAGCCTCCTGCTTTTCCTCTGTGGTGGCCTCCTACTTTGCAGCCATAGGGACCCTTTCAACACTAGGCAGAGCATGTCCCTGCCTGCTATGATCAAAGCCCTCCCACCAGCCTTTTCTACAACTCAGGAAGAGCCAAAATCCTCAGCAGATTCCAGGGCCTACAAATTCCCCAGCTGGCCCCACCCAACCTGCGAGACCCCACACCCTGCTGCCTGCCTCAGGGCCTTTGCACTTGCTCCCCACACAGTCACGCCAAGCTTCCTCTGGGCCTGCCTGCCCTTACCTGTCTGCCTGTCGTGCAGTTTTCCTTGGCTTCCCCTAGACCTCCCCAGTTCTTCCTACTTCTGTGTATATGCGGCTGAAGCAAATATGCTCTTCAGTTTTCCCTTAGTACTTACCAAGCTCTAACACTGTCTGCACATGTGACTTATTGCTGTCACCTATGCCTATCTCCCCCACCAAGAGGGAAGCTCTATGAGGTCAAAGATGGGGAATTTTGTCTGTCTATTCATGCTGCTCCAGCCTCCCAAGTGTTGGGATTACAGACCTACATGTCTGGCCTGGTACATATTTTTTTAGTGTTTCTTCACTTAAACCTTTGTCTGGTTCTGAGATCCAGTATTTTCTGGAGCTAAGAACCAATGAGACACATTAATGCATTTAAAAATTAAAAAATGAATGCATGCCTGCAGGTCCTGTACGACCCCTTCAAGGCCTCACATTTTATTTCCCTCTGCCTTCCTTCCCAGATCTATTTCTCTTCACAGAATCAGCCACTGGATAGCCTAAAATTGACATGTTCACTTATTTATTTAAGGTCTGTTTCCTCCTACCACCATCTTTAGAAAATATAACATGGAGGAGAAAAACTGAAAATGAAGTCTTTTTAAAAAAACAAACATAGTCCCACATAAGAAACATAAAGATGTCAATGAAGTCGTACAAGGCTGGGCTGGAGAAGGCCTCGACCTCGCAGCCCTAGCTTCTCCAGGAGCATCAGGGACTTGCATGCCCCATGCAGGGAAGGACTTTGAGTTGACTCAAGGCTCAACACCAGGAGCCAAGCAGGTCCCTCCCCTTCCACTTCTGTCAGGCTCATATCTCCAGGGGTCAACAAGGTTCCCTGTAAAATCTGGTTCTGGACTTGGCCAGGCCAGGAAAATGCAAACCTGCTGGTATACACAGAAAGGGAAGAAAATTTCAAAAGACTACAGAGAAAAAGAGAAAAACTGATGAGGGTGGGGGGCAGGAGAGGGAAGAAAAGAAACTAGCAAGAGACTTTAAAAATAAGTATTTAGGGGCCGGGGAGATGGCTCAGTGGAATAAGCGCTTCCCTGGCAAGCGCAAGGGCCTGAATTCAATCCCTGGTTCTGCCACAAAATAAAAAAAAACAAGTATTTAATGTAGTTTGAAAGAAGGAATATTGAAAAACACGTAACAGGCCAGGCATATCTCCCAACCCTTGGGAGGTTGGGGCAGGAAGATCACAGTGACTTTGAGGCCAACTTGAATCACACAGTATGTTCAAAGGTAGCCTGAGTTACATAGTGAGACCCTGTCTCAAAAACACATGCAACAAATAAAATAAAAACACACATGTACAAGACATTAAGAAAAAAAATTACAGAAATAAAATATAGAATTGCAAAAAAATTCAATAAAGGTTGGTACAGTGGCACATGCTTATAATCCCAGCACTCTGAGAGGCTGAGAGGCAGGAACATCAGGAGTTGGGACCAGGAATATAGTTCAGCAGAACAGAACCTGCCTGGCAAGTACAAGGACCTGAGTTCAATCCCCAGTACCAGAAAGAAGACAAATAATAAAAAGATGGGAGGTAGGTAGCTCAGTGTGAATGTCTTGGGTTTAATTCCCAATACTGGAGGTGGTGGGATCAATGAAGAGACAGGGCTGTACACAAGCAAAGTGCCTGGAAATCCTTGGGGAGTCACCCAGTAAGCAGCACTGGGGAAGGTTACTCAAGCCACAAGGAACCAATGAAAGAAAAGAGAGGCCAGGTGGCTCCAGTGTGCAATTAGCAAACATTCATTTAGGATTGAGGGCAAAACATGACAACTTTCAGAGCACAGAGACTAAAAGTCATATTCTGAAGTCCCATGGTATAGTCTACAAAAAAGGTGATAGAGGGCAGGAGAGGCATCTGAGAGTCAACAGGAACAATGAAACTGCAGGTGTGTGCATCACTGGAGGATTCAGTGCTAACTGCAAAATATCTCGACTTCATAGCTAATAACTAAACCATCGCTGGCACAGTGGTACATGACTGTAATCCCAGCTCAAGAGGCTGAAGCAAGATCGCCAGAGTTCGACGCCAGCCTAGGCTACTACATAGTGAGTTTTAAGGCCAGCCTGAACTACAGCGAGATCTTGAAAAGGAGGAAGGGAAGGAGGGAGGGAGGGAAGGACAGGAGGACAGGCATGGTCATTCATGCCTGTAATCCCAGCACTCGGGAGGCTGAGGCAAAAGGATTGCTGTGAGTTTGAGGCCAGCCTGGGCTACACAGCAAGACACTGTCTTAGAAAAACAGAGACAGAAACAGAGACAGAGACAGAGAGAGGAGGAGGAAATAAAAATGAAGAGAAGTGGGAGGGAAAGAGGAAAAGAGAGAGAAGACAAAAACTAAATAAAAATACAATCATGGAAAGGCAATGGGTGACTAAAATGGGCAAGCTCTTACAAAGTGAGGGGGTGGCCGTGTAGACTGGCACAGGTCAATACCTACAGAGGTAGCTCCCTCTTGCTCTTCAGAGATGGTCTAATTCAAAGTTAAGGACCAATTATTGAATGAGCTAAACTGTCTCTGCCCCTAGAAAACATGTGTCAACCAAAGCCACCAATAGGACAGAAATTCCTATTTCACTTTCACTTACAGGCAGAGACAGTACTGTGAAATCAGAACTCCTTTGCGTGCTAACAAGGTAAACATCAAAATGTGAATGCAATTAGTTAACCAGAGTACTTCAAGACGCTGTGTGCATGTCTAATACCCTAGAATGACATTCTTGCCATCAACCACATTTCCAATCCTGAGAGAAAAAAATACCTTGAGGCATCCTTTCACTAAAGCCCTTTTTCCCCCTTTTTAAATGAATACTTTATGGGTAACTTGATATAGATATAGATATAGATATATATCAAAGAATAATCCACATTTGTGAAAAAATACTGGCACTGAACACGACAGAGAGGTGAGACCAGCCTTCTCTGCCCGTCATGGCTGCCGTAGGTAAGACCACATCTACCCAGGAGGCAGCCATCACAATACCAAGCATAGACACTGGGCTCCACGGCACGACACCATTCTCTCACCTTGCAGTGCAAGCAGAAGCTGGGTTACAGTTTATTTCAAACATTTTTTGGAGGGAAAATGAAGCCTCCAATGTCTTCCTATACACGGTGAGCACTGGGCCAGCACTGTGGGCTCCCTGCCTGCAAGAACCAGCAGGGCTTGGCCAACTCCAGAGTCAGCTCAGCTCAGCCAAGACCACAGAAGGTGCTGATCTCGGTGCTGCGCCCATCACTGAAAACACAAATGTTAGAGCCCATCCCATAATGAGTCCATACAGAAAACTGCAGAACGATGGAAAAATGGCAAAGTGCAATGCTATTACCGGAAGAGTGAAGAAGGCAGGGTGCTTTGCTTCATCTTCGTATTTGCCTTCCGTGGAGCTCCCGGCCTCCATCGACTTGGAAGTAGTATTCTTGCCAATACCCATCATGAAGAGAAGCCGAGCAGTTGTGCACTGCCACTGGCTGGAGTGGGTGCAGTGAAGGCTTATTCTAGCCAGGAACCTAGGTTAAGACTCGGCTTCCAGTGCCTGGAGCGCCCAACTCTCAGATGGAGATGAAACCTGTGAGCGCCATTTCTTAGCACCTGTAAGAAACAGAGAAGCCAAATCACCTGGAAGCACACAGCACGGGATCTGGGGTCACTGAGTTCCCTGCACAGAGAAAAGTCACAGTGAATATTATGCCCAAACTTTACGTACAATTTTCAAAGACCCACCCTCTTGATTTACAGTCACTGCTTTTGAATGCCCTGAAATGGACTGTCACAACTATCACAACAGTACTTGTGAAAACACGGCTCTAGTAGGCCTCTGATACATTGTGGTGTACACACCTTACAACCCAGCACTACCTAACAGCTGACTGCACCAATGGAAATGCTAAGTATGCGTCCTAACAGTTGGCCCTGGTCACAGCTGGAGCAAATGAGGAACTGATGTAAAGAAGCCAGGATATTATTAATCAAATAATAACATAAATCAAAAAGAAATTCATACCCTTCCCCTACCCCCAAAGAAGAAGTATTGGGATAAGAAATAAGAAGAGATGGGAGAGCAGTCAGCACCCCTAGACCCAAGATGGACTTGATGAACCTAGAAAACCTCACCAACTCTGATACTGTTCAAGAAAGAAATAACCTCTTATAGTCAGGACTTACAAGGGAAAGCATTTAATATGGGACACATAATTTATAGGATTATTTTATAATATTCACCAAAGTGTCAAACAAATCCAAAAGAGCGTGGGAGGTCTGTCTGTACATGGAAGACCCAAAAAATCCAGCAATGGCCCGGATCCCACAGCAACGTCCTGCATGAGCCCAACCGGAGGCCTAGAGCCCACAGCAACGCCTCATGCAGGTCTGTACCA
>NDGN011459798.1:0-16036 GCA_002564285.1 Tympanoctomys barrerae | reverse complement strand
TTTTGTTTCTTTCTTGAATCTGAATGTCAGGTCAAGGTGGAAAATATTAATCATGCACTTTGGAATAGCCCTATTCTCCCACATGTAACTTGTTTATTATAGAACTGCATATATATTGGGTTTTAGAATCTATTATTTCATCATTTTAATGTTCATTAAATAAATTTTACTGATAGCAAATGTTTTTGTATTTTAACCTTAATGTGATTTTTGGAAATATAAGAAAAGGAAATAGACATTTTTGTATATCCCCAAGAGATTAATCCTTTAAAACATAAAAACAAGTATGACACTTATTGATCCTTGACCAATGCCAATGTCTAGGAGACCTTCTAACATTTTCTCTGCCATTGCCTCAGTCTCCTTCTTTCAATCTCATCTTTAACGCCTTTCCTGTAAAATAAGTTTTTGCTACTTACCTTTAATAGCTGATTTTTATGTTAAAGTGTAATGAATGTTTTCCTGAAAATAAAAGCCAAACAATACCAAGAATTCTACAGAAATTAATCTTATGGGAAGCTGGGCTTATGGGAAAATAGTATTGGGGCAGAGTCCTTAAAACTTCTGCCATCACAAAATCAGGCCCCCACAAAGACACTAACAATGCAATTCAAAATATTTTCACAGCTCAGAAAGATACACTAAAAATTAAAATATGGAATTATTTTCTATCTTTATTTATTCATTTATTTATTTGGTGCAAGGTCTCACTGTACAGCTCAGACTCATAACGATCCTCCTTTCTCAGCCTCCCCACCCCTGGGATTATAGGCATGCACCACCATGCCAGGTTTCCAGGGCTGGCACAGCATGTTGTACTGGGGCTTGAAACTGGGTCCTTGTGCTTTTCAGGCAGCCATGTAGACCTCCGAGCTATCTCCCCAGCCCATGTAATTATTTCAATACACCGACCTCCACCTTAAAAGGAGATGATAAAACTAATGTAAGGACAAGGGGGCATCCACAGGGTAGGTGGTGCTGACTGACAGAGATGTGACAAACATGCTCAAGGATGGAGGAGCCCTGGGACATGGGCACTTCCAAGATGGAGCCCTTCCAAAGCAAGCAGAGGCCACTAGGTATGTGCAGTGGCACCGTGTGTGGGCTGCGCTTTACACACAGCGCTCTGGAGCTGGGTGTGTCAGCTTAATGTTTTACTTGGCATTCAGCTGCTTTACATGGAGGTTCGACTTATTAACATGCTGGGAAGAACATATTGGAGCCTTCCTCCCATTCGCCAACTCCACATGACACATTTCCTGCGCTCCAGCCTCCCTACATTGTTTCTTTGGTCTCTAGGACTTAAACGCTCCCATATTCCACCTGCTGTTTCTTTTCATTGAACTCTAGCTCAGTGTCAAAGCTCCTCTCAAATGTCAGCTCTACAAAGCAGAGCTTGGCGCCCTGAACTCAGTGTGAATAGTCATGGTGTCCTGTGTACCATTCAAAATGATTTTTATATATGCCTTGCATTTCAACTAGTTTAGTGTTTGTTTTTTGGCCACATCCTTGTAATACATTTCTTGGTGCCTGGGATTGGGTTGGACTAGTTGTAGTACCAGGAAGCTATAAGCATGAATCTCAATCAACCTACAAACACTACGAATATGCAGCAATACTGTTGTAATTCTATTAACTGGAGTAATAAGCTATATGTTAGGAGCATGACGTTTGCAGGCTCAATATAGCCTTGCATGATATGTACTGCCGACTGAACTATGTTTTTTTTTTGCTTTTGCTCGTCGGATACCTTGAGGGCTCTTTTGGCTGCCTGGAGTGTTGTGGGGATCGAACTACAGCAACCTGAGGCTCACAGCTTTGTGAAAGCCACCACTTAAAGGACTGAGCTAGGGCCATGCCCCCGTGAACTATGTTTTAGATATCTTACTGGCAATCGGCACTTGAAAATCTTACTTAAAATGTATCAAGGAAATCTTTAGGGAAAATGGGTGTTTATTTATGAGAACAGAATATTAATGTAGAACTCACGGTTTTTGTTGTATTAAATGGATTGTACGGACAACCTTCCATAGTAGATTTTACAGATTATTGATGAAGCCATCTAAAGTGGGTCAGATTTTCAAACTATCCTTAATGCCATGTTGATAAATACATAAGCCATAAAAGAGCGTTGGGAGTTAATTATATCCTTATTGATCATTGAATAAATGCAAATTTCTAAATTAGACATTCTAATTATATCCAAATTGCTTTTTTTCCCCCTGAAACTGTAGAAACATTGAGAAGGAAGTGTGAAGTGTATTATGCTACATTAATGGAGGGATTTGGGTTTTGAAAATGTATTTGTGTCTTTAATTAGAAATTGAAAAGTATAAAATTATTATGTTTGAATTGTTATATATGTCACATTAAGCGTCTAGGTATTTAATTTGTATTTTATAGTTTTAGTTCCATGTGCTGAAACTATTTTATGCTAAGTGATTAGGGAACTGAATTTTTACACTGAGAAATCTAGCTAGCTATTTTACACCTTCAATTCAATTATATAAACTATTTCTCTATGCATGTTTGTATGTTTGTAAACAGTTTCAAGCTGCTATCTCCCATAATTGGCAATGTCTATGGTGGTCCTTCCCGGGTCCTTGTTTTCATCTTATTCAGCCAGCTTTTCGAGTCAAGTGGTTTTTACTGGAAGCGCTGTAGAACCTTACGGGCCAGTAAGAACTATCCTGTAGGAAATAAAACCTGAACTTGGGCTTCAATGCATGCTTAATCAGTTTGGAGAGCACTCTCTGCATGAAATAATAATTATCACTACACAATATCTACACAGACAGAAACCCCTAGTTGGGAAGGGACACAGGAGTGGCAAGAGATAGTTGACTTAATTGACTGTGGATGAAATACCTTACCTCTGCAAGTTTTATAAAAAAACTTACGAGCACACAAAAGCACTGTTATGGCATTCCCAGGACGGGGGAAAGCACCTGCCTCAGTGGAGGCGGGGAGTGGACATTTCATTAGTTTCATGGTAAATCCACCTCTGAATATAATCATTTCAAAATAGCTCCATATTACCCACAAGACAATAGAGTACTGCACAATAAAATAAAAACATCTGTGAAACACAAGAAAGACCTGAGGGGATCTTTCATCCCAACTAACCTGACAGTGCAGCCTTTGCAGTCGCCTTCTATTTCTCGGAAATTCCATAAACCTATAGGCTTGCTGTCAAAGTACGTTTCTCCCATACAGCCAGTGAAGGTAATCACACGTACAGCATCAGCCTTCTGCAGAGAGAGTGTATTTGTTATAATATAGAATTTCACAAATAATCTGGAGGTATCTATGAGGGTTACTTGCAGCAGGAGCCAGACTAATTATAATCCATTTCTTCTTTTGTGCAGAAACGGGGATTGAATTCAGGCCCTTGTGCTTGCCAGGGAAGTGCTTATTCCACTGAGCTATCTCCCCAGCCCCAATCCATTTCTTCAGATACTCTGGGTTTTGTATACATTTTTCATATCACTATAATAGATTTTCATAGCAGCTCCAGAAGGGTCAATAAAAGGAGAAAAGTTCAAATATCTTGTCAGTGGATCCTGGTTACTTTTTGTCATGCTTCTTTATCCCCATTAGTAAATGCAATTGTTCCTTGGTATCTTCCAGGGCTTGGTCACAGGATCTCTTCAAAGCTTTTGTCTAAGCCTTTCTTGATAAATGGGGGTCATGTTGGCAAAAAACCTACTCACGATTCCTGCATGTATTTTAAATCTTCTTCAGATTACTCACAAAACCTAAAAATCATAGTTGTTACACAGCATTGTTTAGGGAAAAATGACAAGAAAAATATCTGCGTATGTTCCGTAGAGATTAAATTTTATTGTTTTGAATAGTTTCAGTTCAGTTGAATCTAAAGATGGAGCACCCATGGATACTTGGGGCAGACTGTAAGCCTTCCCCAGCTTCTAACTTTAGGCCAGCTGCTAAACTGCTCCACGGTTTATCCTTTGGGCTCCGATGTGGGATTGTTGTGGGAATGAAATTAGAGACTGTGTGTTCATGGTCAGCTCAGCTCCTGCCGCACAGGAGTTTCAGTGTTAGTTCAGCGGCAGCATTGTCCCTGGGTATCTCTGGACATACAGTACTGGAGGTCTGTCTTGGTGCCATGGGAAGGAGTCCACCCTGAGGGTGCAAAGGAGCACAGGCGCACCCACACATCGCCCTCTGGTAGTGCTGCCCTAAACTTTTCAAATTCCAACAACGTCCATCTTCCATGCAGGAGAATGAGGGAAGCTAAAGCAACTTAGAAAGGATCAGGTAGATGTTGTTTGCTGGGACTCAATAAGTAAATGTTGAACGCCAATTCAGAGAAGTCTTACCATAATTGCAAAAGAGAAAAATCACCTGTTCCATTCTAGAGATCCTGGGAATTTAATTTAAATAACCGTTCATTTTAATCTTGGCAAGTTATGGATAAATAGTACATTTTGCTGCTTATAACTTTAAAAACTATGTCAAAGATAACCTACATTTAGTTGAATTATCTGGAAAAATGATAGGTTGACATGCTTGAGTTTTAGAACAAACATAAGAAGACGAATTGGTAAAAAGCTGTAACTTCAGGTCAAACCTATCACATGAATATCTTTCTACTGTGGTGGTCATGTAGAGAGATTGTTGGTGATGGTGTGGGTCAGAGTGGTGTTTGGATGTGTCCATCATCAGCTGAAACCTCTTAATTGCCCAGAGGTTCATTATCCTACTTAAGGATTCTCCTGGGTTTTCTGCATCTCTTCAGATCCTGAAATGCTATCATAGAGAAATTTCCCTGCTCATTTAAATTTCCACCAGTGAATTCCTTTAGCTACTTGTTTGCAGCTTTTCCTAGGAGCCTTGAAACTTTGAGCTAAAGTAGTTAAAAAAGCTTTCTACAGATCTCATTTGTCTGTTTTCCTTTTATTTCCAAGATTGGCATAAAATTGTTTTCTGCCAGTGACATTTGCATAGTAACTCTAAAAGTGTGACTGCAAGTATGGCTACCACGTGGGGGGATTTGTCATGATCCGATACACCCCATCTCGCTGCGCTGCATGGCTGTGAAGCGCAGTGGCTGGGGTCTGGAGACTCCTGGGCCAGGATCCTGTGTTTAGGTCCACATTCTGCTTCAGGGCATCGTTTGACCTTGGTCAAGACATTTCCACTCATTCTTGCTCACACTCCTTCATGTAAAATGGGAGAATATTAGTACCTACTCTATTTTGGGCTGAATGTCTGTGTCCTGCTCAAATGTTTATGCTGAACTCTTAACCTCCAAAGTGATGGCACTAGGAGGACTCAGAACTCACAGGTGATTAGGTCATGAAGTGGGGCCTCCATGGCTGGGGTTAGTGACTTATACGAACGGCCCCAAGGAACACGCTTCCCACATGCCATGAGAGGGTGCAGTGATGGTGAACCTTCCATGTGGAACAGGACCCACTGGAGACCACGTCTTCCTTGGATCTAGGACTTTGCAGACCCCAAACTGTGAGAAATGTGTCAGTTGCTATGTTATAAGCCCCCCATTCTCCCCTGTCTTTGCTATAGCAGCTCATATCAACTATGATGCAACTGGACTTGATTGCAAAATTTACAGTTTTTGTACTGTGTGCTGCCCCTCTCTTTATCTTCACAGGAAGCAAGAAAAGTTAGCAATGTAACTATATCATTATGTACCATAGGTATTTATATGTAGTTCCATAAATTGAGGATGATTTTAGAGTGTAATAGAATAAATTCCCGTACTTTAGTGTCACATCTCATAGATGAAGCAAATAAAGCAACCTCTCACTCCATAGGAAGGTCGAGTTCTCATAAATTTGGGTTCACCCAGGCTTTTCACATTTTCCAACTAATCTTGTCCCAGGGTGATCTGACAAGTCTTGGATTATCTATTATATTTGGTTGTGCTCTTGCGTCTCACCCGCAGGTCGTTTTGCAGTGGCTAATTCCATTTAATCAACATAAGCCTCTTTAGAATGCAGACACTGCAATTTGAAATGCACAAGGACCTGTCATGAAGCAATTATGAATATTAAGTGCATTTCTCTGTAAGAATGAGGAAAGAGCAACTCAAAAACTTTTAAAACCAGATCATGACTTGAAAGCTTATGCCTACTGTGATATTTCCCATGGTATTCATAAATCTTTTAATTAGATGTGAGTATGGACTTTATAACACTTCATATCTATAAATCATGCATTGACTCAGAAAATTAAGTATCCTTAAAAAACACTTTACTATTGAAGCAACTAAAACAGGATCATAAAAAATGGGTGGCACAGATAAGGGTGAGACAATAATGGGGTAAGTAAATATGCATAAGCTTGTGGAGAGGTGTTCCGAGAGTGAACTCCCAAAATCCAAGGAGAAAAACTGTTACTTAAAAATAATTCATGTTTTCATGAAAATGAATTAGGTAAGACTCGGCTAAGCTAATGTGGAGCTCACTCACGCTTTCTCCCCAAGTAATCAGGCCAGGGGCTGTCTATTGGGGAGAAACCAAAGGGCTGGGAGACAGCACACTACCTTCAATTTTCCAGTCAAACCTCCGACAAACAGCATTGCATTTGCGTCCACATCGAGGATGGTATAGCCCGGGGGAGATGCCGCGTGGTAGGTACTGGGCATAATGCTGGCTTTGGGCCCATCCAGGGCTCTCACGGAGATGGATCCATTTCTCCCCGTTCTTCAAGGGCACAATTGGGAAGGAAGAAGAACATGACACAGGAAATGAAACATGCGCCCTCTTTCTGTCCACTTGAGGTTGAGAAGACACACAATATGGAGAGCAGCTCAAGAAAATTTTAGAGATAACTAGGTGATCAGCCTTGAGCATTTCAGGTTCACTAAACCTCCCATTAACACTCAAAGTCTGATCCCTGCTAAGTATTTGTGGTCAGGTTCAGCCAGGATTGAATCTGTGAGTAACCTGTTCTGATTCTGTGTGTGTCCCCTCATAGGATGTGAGATGACACAGCAGCTATTAGCTGATGGAATTGTTCTAGAGGTCAAGTGGAAAGCCAGATTGCTTGATATAATAATTCATTCTTTTACAACACATGCAATTTAAACACATTTATATGACTTCATTTTGCATTTTGTCTAATTTAATTCAGCAAATGAACCCCAAATGAGCCACTCCCGTGCAGCATAAGCTGCATAATCTGCTAAGATTCCTCGTAATGTCTTGGATCTGAATTTGCTGAAGCAAATCTTGGAATGGTATGTCTTTTATTGTTGGCACACAGTCTTAATGGTTACAGTATATTATCTGGTCTTCAGAGTGGTGTATACAGATTATATAGAAGTTCAGTTTTAAATTCAATTAACAGAACTTGGAGAGCTATTATCATTTCATTTCATTTTCTTTTTTAAAGTGATTGATTTGCACAAATCGTTAAATATGAAAATCTAGTCTCTCTTCTGAGACAAGCAGTCATAACAAAGCTTTAGTGTCATATTTTGTTCCCTGCTGTCTCATTTTGGCAATTTCTTTATCTTTGAGGGGGCAGTGTTAAGTGAAACACATGGAAACAAAAGAATGATTTTGTCAACTACCACTCTTCTGTAACAAAATGATTCTCTTCTGATAGAAGAAGTGTATCTCATGAGAATAAATGTCTTCAAATCCAGAAACACACGAAAGTGCCAGCACCTCCATATATGTGAGCAAACTGTTTCCATCTTATACACACACACACACACACACACACACACACACACACCTGCTGATGAATACCTTAATAAAACTATCATTTTCACTAAATTGTCCAATTTAAACATATACAACAGAATCAAACTCTACGGACCCTTACTCCAATTCAGTAATTATCAGTTCTTCAATTGTCCTCCCATCTTGGCTCAGCCTCCTCACTAGCCTGAGCCCCTTAGCTGTACACCCCACTGTGCACTGCTTTGGATTTAATAGTGAGTTGAGAATTGGACAAAGAATAGAAAAGGAGAAAGGTGCTGCAAATAGGAGTGGTTTCATAACTGATCTACATCCTGCCAGAAATTGGTGATTGGTTTAAAGCTTCAAAATAGAACTACTGACATAATTTCCTATTATTTTCTGTTTTAATTATTATTGTGAAATAGGATAAGCCTAACGTATTCCACATGGATGCTAAAGTTTGGGCACTGCATGTGCTTGTGGGCACGGTTGTGATGTAGGTTGGGAGAGGAGCTGTGGACCATAAGCTAAGCAATAGCGGTAGTCATGATAACCCAAACTATTTAATGAGATGTGCTTTTTATTTTCTTTTTCCAAAGGAGATGAGATGAGAACAGATGAGTTACCAAGTTCCTACCCAACAGCAGATAAAGGGATCAGAAATGAACATCTTACTCTAGTGAATACTTTGAAGCTTTGTCAGTACTAAAGAGGTATGACTGATACACAAATCACCACACATTCATACATCTACATTTGATATATTAAAATCCAGGTACATGTGTTTGTACTCATCCATCGCTGCCTTATTGAGATGGAAATAGAAGTTTGCTCATAACCTGGGAAATGACTTCAAAAGTGTCATTCAATTCTCTTACTCTTTATTGCGTAATTACCTTGATGCTTCAATTCGATACCAATAGGAGTCATCAATAGTCAAATCGGGATACTCCACCCGGCCAACTCCAGAGCCAACATCCCATAGGAAGCTTACTTTGCCTTTCCGCATTTCTATAGCCAGAAAGTCAATCTGGTGCAAAGAAATACAAAAGCAAGAGTTACCAGGTAACAGAGGTGCTATGAAAGAGGTGAGAGAACAGGATACCAGAGAGCATTTCAGCAGGCGCCATTTGCAAGCATAACAGAATTCAGAATTCATTACTATTTTCAACAAGGACTCTGGGTGCTAGCGCACAGCTATGACAGTTTAACCCAAAGAGATCCAGAGCTCCTCAAATGAATGGCACATATTAACTCACGCCGTGACTGCTAAAAAGTCCTGCACATGGAAGACCCATGCTCAGGCAGTCAACTAGCTCAAACAGAAGGAGGTAGAACTCTGTAGGTGAGTTTTTGTATACAAGATGCAGTCTAACTTATGAATAAATTCCACATGACTTAGGGGAGTTTTCATCCACAATAAATTAGTATGTAATTCATTATTTTCATTTCATTAACGTGAAATTCCTTGTAATTTCTTTTTTTTTCTTGTAATTTCATTTGAAAAGTACTTTTAAAAGCTTTATCTTACTAGTCTTTCTTTTAAAAAGTTAGATCCAAAAATATGGTCTGAACTAAATGTTAGTATACTGACAAATGACAGAAAAATGTCTTGACTGTAGAGAATTTCCTTCCTGCTTGCTTGACACTTGAGAGCTCTGTGAGACTCTGAGGTTTTCAAGGCTGAAATGCAGCTTTGGGCCCATCTTACTGGATTCCATCCATACCTTAATGCCAAGAGTATTGCCGGACCCCACATGTATACAGTAGTCTAAGGATAGTTGAATGTTAAACTTACAAATTTGGCACTCCCAAGATAAAAAAGGAGATTGTCGGCAACGGCTGTCTTAACGTTGATAATAATATTATTGTAGCTTCCTTTCTTGATTTCTGGCTTGTATGTTCGAATGCAGTCACCTCCGGACGAGACAGATACTTTGATCTTCGTGAAAAACAAGGTACAAAGACTTAAGACCGCATCCCTCAGAAAGTCTGAAGTAGCTCCCAAACAACCTTAGAGCTATCACTATTTCTTCTTTGAAGTTACTTTGTAGTCACCAAACAGTAGTATCATTAAATACCCGTATGCAGATCCCATTTATATTCTTTAATGAAGGTATGGAAGAGAGCACTTCCAAAAGAGAATTTTGACAATGAGCTGTTCAAAGTTTTGTTTTCTTGCCATGCTGCTATTCCTTTGAATCATGCAGCTAGAAAATTCTTACTTTGTTCCTTTAAGAATTTAGGCACAGTTTTCCAAAGGAGATTTTACAAGAAGCTAATGGGAATGAACTTTATTAAGGTTGCTTAATGAAATTTTGCAATTCAAATTTCAGCAATTTTGGTATCATTTAAAGTAGGGGATAAATGTAAGGAAGCCATTTTTCTTTCAGTGTTCAAGAGGAAATTACTGGTCCTCCCATCATATTAGAGCTGAAACAGGCCAAATAGATTTTGTTCTAGGTGGTCTAACAATAAGAACATTAATCATTCCTCTCAGAACATACATTTCAGAATAAATTATACTTCTTTATTAAGTTCGCAGGAAATAAGATAGAAATAATTTCCAATGGTTATCACTACTAATATATGTAACAGTTCCCTTTTCTTTTGAATAGTACTTTAGAAATTACTGTAAATTGCTAAGAAAGAAATTCCAATGTGAATCAAAAGACACTTTCTCTCTGAGTTTTGGCTTCCACTGTGGGAGTCTTCCTTCAATCACAAATAACGTTATTGCATTTAATTTCCTTTAGGTGAGGCACAGAATTACAGGAAAGGAGAATTTCAGGACAGTAATGTAGTTCTTTAGACTCAGAAAGAAGTTGCTACTTTGCCGATTGGTGGTATCCAAAGTAGGAAATAGAGCGGAAAGGAAAATTTGCTTGCTACTGGTTCTAATGCCTGACTTCCAGAAGAGCATTGGCCCTTACACACAGTAAATTTATATTTTCCCACTTCTTCTGACCTTTTGTGCTACTCATTTAGTTTGTGCATTTGGAGAAAAGGTAACTAGTACTATTTCACCCTATAAAAAGCCTTTGCAAAGTCCAAGCAAGATAGCCTAGGTTACCAAACCAGTCTCCATACTGTAATGACACAAGAGGCTGTCTCCAAGAATTACATTAGTGAGCATGGTGGGCCCTAGCCAAGGGTGATGACTGTACTGAGGAGGTGCTAGGTGTAAAACTGGCTGGATTCAAAAAGGAGAGGTAGGGATGGATTTAGTGCTGACAACCAGGAAAATGCATACCTCTGGGAATACAGCAGACCTCTGGCAGCTCCTGTGGGCTCTACATAGTTCACATATCTAGGTGGGTTGCTTCCTTGCCCAAGCAGCTGAGCTACTTGCATCTCCATGCAGAGGAAACTGCTTTGGCAAGAATTAGGTAGGGGCTGCTATCCAAGAAAGGGTTATTCCCGCGGGCCTTTGTACGGTGGCCTGAAGCTAGAATGACCTAGGAAGCTGCTTTTGAGGCTGCTTTTCTATCCTTGCCTTCTCTTTCAGGGTGAGCTCTGCCTCCTAACTGAGGAATTCAGGACTGGGGAGGGGTGACCCCTGAAGCCCAGTGTTCGCTCTGTCTGGTAGACAGGTTGCCTTCCTGGTAATGCAGTTTTCAGTGAAGAGGTTGATTTTTTGCTTCACAAATGATGGAAATTTCCCTTTATCTATGAGCTGAGAGAGGTGAGTCCAAAAGAATTACAGAAAACCTTTAGCAAGAAGCGTACAACTTTTACATTGGGTGTTAATGGCATAGAAGATGTGCAATGGAAGTTGGCAACACAAGCGACAGGACTGGACATCTGTGGTGCAAAGAGTTATTCAAAGCTTGAAATTAAAAGGATAAAGAAACTTGGGGGAAAGACCATATGTAGTAGAGAGCAGGCAGGGAAAATGCAGCCTTTTCTTGTTCTTAATGTTCAGAAAACTATGTAGGAGGCAGACAGCGTTTAGGAATTTGCAGCTGGTGATCCCAAAGCATCATGGCTGAAAACACAGGTGTTGAGCAAGTTTAGTATCTGAGTCAGGGCACAGGTGCCACTGGTCTAAGGGAACGGAGGAGAACAAGAGATCAAGATCTGACTGCAATTCACGAGCAGCACTGAATAGCCTGAGCTATCCACAGCAAGAAATCCTATTTGAAATCAGAGTGGGGACTCATAGTGAAAGAAGTCTGTTTTTATCTTCACTTCATAAGTGCCTCCTAGGCTTGGCTGCAGGACCATACTGCGGCAGAATTAATCTCAACCAAATCTGTTTATTTAAAGGTTATAGTGAAACAGCTCTCCTCAGCTATTGTTTAGAGAAGAAATGATGGAACGTGGGACCCTTTAGTCTTGACCTTGGGTTCAGATGCCTAGGAGAGCATGAGGTGATGACACAACTGTATATCAGAAGGGGTTGTCACAGTGTACAACGGAGTACCAGTGCCGACACTGGATGCACTACCAAGCTCACCTATAGAATTCAGTCTGACAAAGCAGCTCTCTTTAAACCAAGCATATTTACTATTACTAGGATTTCCAATTAATCCACTTTATGACATATTTTGCACATTTAACATTTTAGTTCTCAGAACAAAATGACATTGTCCTATCCAATAGGCCAGCAGTTAATCTTATAAAGATAATCTACTGTTCCATTCTTACATACACATGCCAAACAAAAAGCCCTCTGTTATTTCTGTTTTCTGGTTTCGAACATAATCTCGGTATCTAAAAGGGGCAGGCTGCCCACACTGTCGGCAATCAATTTGTAATTACTGATTTCACCTTATAAATACTTTGTGCTTTGATTCACAATTACAGATATGTTTTTGAGCAACTTAAAACAGGTAAATCAAAATAAAATATCTACAAATTTATTTAGAAAAAACTTCTAGGGTATACATATCTCTTTTCCAAACATCCTTTGGCTCTATCAGTCATTGTATTTCAAATACAGCCCCTTAATGAGATTTCTAAAACAAATCACGAGGCACTTGATATTTCTTGGACATTTCTGATATAACGTTATTCATCCTATAATCATCATGAACTCAGTTAAATATTACTGAGAATCCTGTTTCATGTATTGGATTTTCATTGTGTTTTTTGCAGTAACTAGGACATTCATTTAAAGCTTGTCAGCTCCTCAATTTGAGAATCAACAAGCCCAAAAGAAAGCTACTTTAAAATAAATGTCTTTAAGTTTTAATTAAGAAATCTTTCTTCATTTTAATTTCAAATATATATGAGGGCCATAGCCAGACACTCAAGCCAAATTGAAGTTCTATGACAAATCAAAAAATATAATTTTCAGTTTTTACAAAACTCAATGAAAATGGCTGGCTGCATAGTCCTAATAGCTAACAGAGATAAAGCATTTTATTATAACTTCCACTTGCAAAGCAAATTAAAATTCCTCGAAAGTATCACTTGATACATTTTTTACATATATTTTTTATTCTGTGACAGAAGTACATAATGTATTTACATGTCACAAGATTTCTTTTTTATGAGGAAGGAGTAAAGAATTGGCAAGTATGAATAATAAAATGTCAAGATTTCCCTATTTTATTTGGTGATTAAATCAGAAACTGTGATTAAATGTGTGATTCATAAAAGAATATTTGCTACTACTTTTTAAAGACATCAGTGTTAAAATGCATATGAAGGGAGAGGCCAGTACCTCCTTTCTGCTACTGTTAGCCTCCTGTCTAGGTTTCCTCACAGGATGCAGACTCCTTCTAGATTGACATTTAAGAAGAGCAGATCTTAGATACTCTAATTAAAGTGTTCGTGCTCAGACACTTTCACTACTGGGTCTATCCTATGTACAAACACTGTCAAACAATAGATTGCACTTAACTCATCACTCGAGCACAGATAACAAGTAACTTCCCATGACATTTCCAATTTAATGTTTACTTTCTTCAGTTCCTCAGGACAAAAAGAAATGGCCTTTATGAGCTGATTCCCTGACTTTGCTTTCTGCTGTGTTCAAGCCATGCCTTGTCTTGGAATGCCTTCCTGTGTCCTCCCTCCCTGCTCCTCACTGTCCGGGTGAGGACACTTCAAGCCTGGCTCAGATTCTTCCCTCTGGGTTCTCCTCTGTCCTGCTAGAGGCGATCTTTCATTTTAGAGCACTTTCTTCAAGCCATGTAACTGGTACAGTATTCCTGCATTACTTAGAGTTCTTTGTACACATGTATTAGTTCCTCCATAGCATGATAAACTTTAGTCTATTTGAGCAGTAACAAAATATACCAGGATTCCCAATGTTAAAACAACAAAGGAAATCAGAATTCTCTTGAAACACCATTTGCAATTTATAAAAAAGGATTCCTTCTTCCATTTGAAAATAGCTTTAAAGTAAAGGAAAAGAAAAGAATTTGAGATCATTCATTCAGCTGGATATACCAGTGTGTGTGTGTGTTTGTGTGTGTGTGTGCATGCGTGTGTGTGTGTGTGTGTGTATTTGTGTGGCATTCCCTGTAGCAATAATATTGTCAAGGCTGCAGAGATACCTCAGTAGTCTAAGTGCCTGTCTAGGCAAGTGCAAGGATCTGGGTTAGATTCCTGCTACCACATGTTATGCCACCAAGACTGGGCATGGTGGCGCATGGCTGTAATCTCAGCACTGGGAAGGCTGAGACAGGATGGTCACTATAAATCAGGGTTGCATAGTGAGACCCTGAACCAAATACATAAAATTTAAAAAAATAAATAATAATGACAGTTATGATCAGTTACTGATTGTGAAAGAAAAAAAGAGCTCACAGAATTGGCTTGCTTCCGGGCTTGATTTATTAGTTCTTTTATTTCAGAGATGTTTTTCTTTAGGTTATCCTCAAGTTCCTTGATGGGTTTGAGTTTGTTTAGGAGCCGATCAGCTTCTTTTTCTAGATTCTTCACAGTGGCATCTGCATCTGTAACTGCACAGAACATGTTCATACACACACACACACACACACACACACACACAGAGCATACACAGAGCACACAGCACATATACAGAGAAAAATTAGCATAGCAGTGTGTTTAACTAAGCAATGTGGTCTTGCCCAGGGGCTGAAGCAAAGCCGTGGCTACTGAAGTGCTGTGTGCTGCGAATATGCAGCATGCAGATTTTAGTTGAGATGCAAGCTGGCCAGGAGAGATGGCAGGGGGGAGCTTTGGCTTGGCGTTGAAGGTGAAAATTAGCATTGAAGGTAGAGGGTAGGATGAACTTCATTCCGCACTTAATTTCTAGCTGCAGCCAAAAAACTAACCTTTATAGAACAGAACTTCAGTCATATAAGTAGGAAAATGAGAGTGTCCTGGAAATGTCACCTAGTCTATCCCAGCTTGAACTGTATTTTAATCAAGGTTCTCACACAAAATTGGTTTTCTTCTTTTTCTCGCTGTCTTTCTTTACACATCCTGAAGGAGAAGCCATCAAAATGCGGCTAGACGAATATTTAAATGTTGAACAACCTTTAGAGTGAAAGCCTATGTTATACTTTAATTACATCTTTCAAGCTACAGTTCAATTTTATTTTGAAGAACAGTTGGTTGTCCTGGGCTATATAGGGTTGAACAATATTAAATAATTGTTTTTGTAGGTTAAAAAGTTGAATATTGGCAATTTCAAAAGTTGTAACCCTAAAATAATTGAAAGTTATCTCCAATCCATAGACTTTCTTATGTGCTTTTTATGGGAGGGCATACGATGAATGGAAAATTAATTATCCTATCTCTGGGATGTTGGCAGTCTTATCCAACTGCGTCATTTATTGTCTGATTAAATGTCTGCTGTTCAACTTTCTGTCATTGTGATCCTGCTGAAAAGGTGGAATTGCTTAAGGGCCCTGCCAACCTGACCGTCAGGCTATGATGGTCTGCTCTAGGGCTCAAGACTGCATCAAGAATTGAATATATTCCTTCCCAGATAAAGGGTGTCTAGCGTAAAGCCATTGTTATGTAATCACGTAGATGACGAAACCACAGTTAGCCCGCTGTTTCGTACACTTGAGATAAATCATTTTTTTCATTTGTCTCTTTCATTTCATTCTGCACTTTTTCTCATAGCCTACAAATTACATCAATATCAAAGAATACTGAAGCAAAGACCACTTAAGCTCAGGCAAACTACAGAGCCTTCTAAGCTTGCAAATACTTTACATCAAATGCTGCAAAAAGGAATGTGGGGGCATCTCGTCCCTCCCACACCCTCTGTGTTTGGAAACAGTCTAAGAAATGTGGGACTTTTCTTCTTGGAGTTTTGAAAAATAACTCCTCTGTGGGATTAAGTCTTTTTTTTTTTTTTTTTTTTTTGTATTTTAGGGAAGGGTCTATAGGGTGTTCAGGGACTCACTACTAGATCAGACTCATAG
>NDGN011459794.1:0-21052 GCA_002564285.1 Tympanoctomys barrerae | reverse complement strand
GGTCGTCTCACTCATTCCTTTAATGTTTTTTATATAAACACTGAATAAATGTTAAAAATTCAGTGCTATATTTTAAATGTTTACTGTAGTCATTGTTTAGTATAATAAAACACAAGAATTAATAATTCTTTAATTAAAATTTTCTGAGAATAAATGTGGGTATTATATACCAACTACAGTGAGCCTTTGACACAAAATTGGCATTATGCCCCATGGGGTTTTCTTAAACTCAAAAGGATGTTCACATGTAGTTGGCTGCATTATGAGGAGTAGTTTATTTCAGGAACCTAGCTCATGCAAGAGCAACACTGAAAGAACGGAACTGGTGGAGCAATGACCTTGCCCTTGTTCTCCCTTGCTCTGATACCTTGCTCAGGCTTTCCGTTGACTGAGTCCAGCGGAACCAGTAGACATAACAGCCTCCTGAGGCAGTACATGCAGGTCAGTTTCCCTAGGGCAGTGGGATGAAAACAGTGCAGAATGGTAGGGTCATATGAAGATATTTAGAAAAGTGGTTTAGAAACATCACTAAAAATATTTATTCAAGGAGTTTTAAAACACTTTGAAAAGATATACCCTTTTGTTCTAAGGAGTTTTCAATTTGAAAGGGAAAACCATAGCAAGGCCATATTTAACTTACCTTTTACCTGTTATAAACTTAAAATTACCAAATATAATGTGTCTCTATTAGTTTGGCAGTAATTTAGGTTATTTATTTTTGGTTTATTTGTATACGTTGCTTGCTCCTTAAACAAAATTCAACAAATTTGTCTATGCAATTTAGAACCTTGAACTGTAGTCTAATTAATGTAAACCCTCTGAAGTGCTATAGCACCTGAAAGTTTTCCAATCTTATGTAAGGGTATAGCTGAGTGGCACTGTTGGCTGTTCTGACAGAGCAGGGGAAAAGTTTATATATATATATATATATATATATATATATATATGTATTTAAAGTTCTGATTACATGTCCTTGATTGTCAAGAGTCAATTAAATTTGTTTAACTAAAATCATATGTGAAAATTTTTGCCTATTCTACTTAGTCTATTAGGTCAAAAGAAATTCTTTAATTTTATTTATCATGTACTTAGGGAATGCTTACAGGACCTTGGACACTGTGTCAGTGCTAGGAATAGCCAGGTATAAGGTTACATAAAGTTACAGATTAATTGAGAAAGAGAAGCGAAACATGTAAGTGCACAAATGATTGTAAACTCCTACTAGTAAGCACTGTGAAGAGAAAGCATGTGTGGTCACAGCCCCAATGACAAGGTCCCAGGAAGACAACTTTGGAATTGGTGATCATGAAAATCTTTTATGAGGAGTGGAATTCAAATGAATTCTACAGATTTAATAAGAAGCAATAATAGTATTCATTGTTGTTTAAAATTTTATTTAGAGGAGTATATTATGCAGAGGGCACAGTAAGGTGGACGCTCTTGGACAGGAATGGTGTGGCCAAGGAATAGCGAGGAGACCAGATCACAGTCCGGATGCGGGGACACTGGCCTGAGATGAATGTAGATGGGCAGCAGTGACAAAGATGGCAGGCCTCCTAATCTTGACAGTGATGTGAGGGATTTAAGGTGACAAGAAAGAAAGCAAGGACGGTAGTCAAAGGGCTATGGTATGAGGGTAATGAGATGTGGTAGTGGCTTCATTGGCAGCAGTTATGGAGAGAAAAGCATGGGATTTTCAAAGTGAAGCCAAGAGGAAACATTGTTGGATGGGACATAAGAATGTACAGAAATCCAGGTTTCCAGCTTTACTAATGCCTGGATTTTTCTAATATATATTTAAACTTGGCATATATAAATAATGCTAGTGGGAAATTATGCATAAGGATTTCACATCTTCATTTTATGTTTTTAAGTTAACTTTGTCAGTTGAGATAGTTTCTTTCTTTTGTAGGTCCATTGTCTTGGTGGAGAAATTGGAGCGGAAGTCTGGGAGCATCTCCTTGTCATGATCCGATGTCCCTTTTTGGCACTTTCAGCTACAATAAGTAACCCTGAACATCTCACAGAGTAGGATTGTATTCCAGTTTGGTGCAAATATTTATGCATCTTAAACATGAGACTTTCATATTTTCTGCATGAGTCTTGAAAAGTTTCGTAATTCTCTGGTTAGCTAATAGTTTATGTCTAGATGTTCAAGATAGTGCTTTCTAGCACTTCCTGGAAGGTACTGCCTACCCTCTACAAATATTAAGGATGCCCCACTCCAGCCAGATCTTCAATTTAGTAGGAAATTTCCCCTAATATATCAAAATATCTTAATAAGAAATGGACATACGCTCATTTTTTTCTTTGCCAGGAAGCCAGTAATAGAGATATGATACCACATTCAGCCATTGATCCTAAGATGTATTGTCCCTCTTTGTACAGACATCTAGAAGATATTGAAGTCTAATCAGTTGAAAGCTGTGTATCATTTTTGTCATTGAGGGTGATTTTTGCTCAATAATAACAATTATGCCATTGAACCATACAAGCCTCCTGTGTGCCAGTTCCGTTTCTAAGTGCTTTGGATATATTAATTTCTTTTAAATGCCAGAGAGGTTTAGAATTTACTATTTTCCTATTACTGTTAGTGGAAAACAGTGCTTCTACTATTGCTACCATTGCTACTACCGCTGCCATCACTACTGCTATTATTTCCATTTTAAAATATGGAAAACAAAGTACAGAAACACTAAATTATACAAACAAAACCCATAGCTTGCAGAACTTAGGCTGGGCTTCACTCTCTGAAATACATCTTTAAGGCATAAAATTGTCAATTGTCTCTCCTGAAACTATTTAATTAATGGAAAGTATTTCCATTTCTGCCTAAATAATATATGTTTATTGTTAAGGTGGCTGCAGTCAGTAAAACATTACTGGAGACAAGAAGACAAAAAAATGGAAAAAAGTTTGGCGTCCAAAAGAAGTGCGGGAGGTCACGCCAGTTTCTCGAAAGGCTACTTGCAAATAAAGCAATCCTACAAAGTTAGACTTGGTAGGTTGTATATAATCTTATAAATTTTATCTCTGATGTTAAAATTCTTCCCAGTCATTGCATTTCCATTAATTAGGAAAGTTGTGTCCTTCAATTTTAGTGCTGTATGGAGAGAGATACAATGATTTAGAGAAGCACCTATGTTCCATCAAAAACGATGACATTTGTCTAGATCACTTTCACCCCTGTGCGGCCCTAACCGTCGATCACGTGAGTAATAACTATACCACGTGTGTTCTGATGAATAAAATTATTTGTATATTTATATCATAACATAGAAAGTGCTTACTTGATACTTTTCAGAATTAAAGGGTAGATGCTTTACAGAACCTATTTCCACCTTGATTTTACAAGCAACAGGGCTGTTCTTTTGCATGTCATTTTTAAAGCTGTCCCAGTTGTATGATAGAAGTCTTACTACTATTTCCACTTTACAGCTGAGGAGCATATAAACCTTAAGTGGCTCAGTGTTTCTAGGCTAAGTAAATGATGGCACAAGCAAGCAATCTCAGACTCCCCACTCTCTTCTCTGGGATCTGGCCAACAAATACATTAATGAACGTGAGTCACTTTATAGCCTTTGGTACAATTTTCAATTTTTCACTGGCTCCTGAAAGCAAATGAACAAACCTGAATGACTCTAGCTTTCCACTAGGATTTTTGGAAAGAGTCTTAATTCACTCTCCTAACCTAGAATACAGACAGATGATAATACAAACATAAATAATAAAAGCTCTTCCCCGCTTCTCTCTTTCCCTCCGTTCTTTCCTTCCTCCCCCTCACTTCCCTCTTTCTTTCTCCCCTCCCTTGATATCCAGAGATTATCTAACATTTTGCCACTACTTAGAATTAAAACATAGCATAGTACTCTAAAATAGCTATTTTGTGTAAGATGGCTCTAGGCAGGTTATCTTTAAGCAGCAATGCACACAGTAATTCAGAGCACTCGCTGAAATTGTCATTTTGGTCTAAGCAGCTTTCCTCTATTCCCAGGAGCTATTAAGCTGTTACTATGGAGGAAGCATCAGGGAATAAAACTGCTACAGTGTGATTTGCCCCCACGCAGCATATATGAAGGGCATGCTGTTGTATAAATCTTCTTAAAACTTCCAGACTGGTCATGTGTTAGGAATGGAGGGTAAATAAGTGTAAAAGCTTGAGTATTGTTAAATATGTTTTGAAAGTAGGCAGATACAGTGACCAGGATTGGGTCCCTGGTGTGCTGCGCCGGCCCCGCCTCCAGGGCCCGCTGAGATGATGAGACTGAGCGTGGTAGTGCATGCCTGTAATCCCAGCATTTGGGAGGCTGAAAACAGGAGAATCACTACGAGCCCGATCTGTGTGGTAAGACCCTGTAGATCCTGTACAAAATACAGAAAAAAAGAAAAAGCAAAAGAAAGTTCAGTTTTAGCATGTGTGTCAATGTGACATTTCCTAAAGTAGCAATGATAAAATGGGCAGATATTCTAACTTAATAATTTCTAAAGTTGTACAGAATACTTCTGACTGACATGAAACAACTGAGTGGCGAGGGAAAAAACTGAAGAACTTTAGCCAACATAAAGAGAATCACACAGCTTATTTTTTCCTTTATCCAAAGGAGAAAAACAATTTCCCAAGGGGAGCTGGGGATCAGGTTGAGGGAGCTGGCCTTAATCCAACCATAGCCAGGGATTTCCCTCAATCCACACATGGCTCTTTTCTGGATGAGAGGTGTGTCGTTTGACATTTGTCACTGATTTTCATGGCCCACAGGAAAAGCTTCTGACTTTTGCAGAACTGTCGTCCCCGGAAGTCCTAGATAAACTATTAGCTCCCTGCTGCGCAGCATGGAGCAACACTAGTACTCCGATGACACTGGGGATGCTGTACAAGAATTGGGAGTTTGCAAAAACAGAATCATGGCATACTATTGTTTTCATAAACAAAGACAGTGCAATTGTGTGACCTTTTATTTTTCTTCATTTTCTATCTAGACTGTTTAAGCTTTGCCAGTTCATTTGTTGTTGTATAGTGAACAACAGCTAAGTGAAATTTCCAGTTTTTAGCCGTATAATTAGTAAATTGAGTTAAAAATTATGACCTGTGCATTGATAATTAGTTATACTGACAGATGACCCAACAGATATGCACAATGCAAAATGTACTTTGCCAGGCTGTTATACTTATTACTTAATTTAATTTTCACAACAAATTGATGGCACTGGCGAAATTTGCTTCCAGTTGAGAAATGAGGGAACTCAAACTTTCATAAAAGAATGTGACTTCAAAACCCATTTGGTATCTTACTGACCCAAACAAAGGTCTATATTTTAAAATTCATAATAATTCTTAGAGGGCCTGCCAAATAGCTCGGTGGATTAAAGCCTCTGCAAACAGGTGCAGGGGCGGATGGTTCAATCCCCAGATCTGCTGTGCCAGGCCCACCCCCGGGGTGCGCTGAGACAACAACTGAGACTGGACATGGTGGTGTACGCACCTGTAATCCCGGCTCTTGGGAGACTATAAACAGGAGGATCACTATGAGTCCAATCTAGTAGTGAGACCCTGAACACCCTGTAGACCCTTCCCTAAAATACAACTACAAAATAATAATACTACAAAGATTTATTTTGTTTCATTTTAGTTAGGAAGTATAAATGATCATTCTCAAGTAATAATAAGTAAACAAAACACTAGCAATCTGAAATATTATGTTAATTTAGAATTTTTGCTTAACTTAATGCAGTCTTTCCCATGTAGCCAGCTTTTATTATTCAAATTGGGAGACTAAATGGTGATTCCAAGCAAAATGCTGAAAGAACATATAAATAATTTCTTAATTTTTTTTTGTCTTACCAGATTAAGATAGAAGTATAGTTTATTCCTATATTCAGGATATGGAACAAGCACCAAAATAGGGAATTTTAGTGTGATTTTTCTTACTTTTTAGAATTTTTTATTGATGTATTTGGTACAGGGTCTTGCTATGCAGCTTGGACTCATAGTGATCCTCCTGTTTAAGCCTCTCTAGCTGTGGGATTACAGGCATGCACCACCATACTTGGTCTCAGTAGCCAGCATGGTGGGTCCAGGGCCAGCTCAGCATGCTGTGTCGAGGCTGAACCTGGTCCTTCTGCTTTTTAGGCAGGTACTTAGACTGCCAAACTATCTCCCTAGCCCATTAGTGTGATTTTCTGAGATGAACTTTCTTGTACATTCTCTTTCACAAAATACCTTCATTTTTTTTTCTAGCAGTGTTATACATGGAGTGATCTCTTTGAACAAGAATTTTAAAATTCTTTAAAATGAGTTTTATAAGCATTTAACAGCTATTGATAACTCAAGGGACCTATTTACTTATTCTAGATAAATCTTCATACTATATCTTTTTTTTTTTTTGATGTAGGTTTTCCTTTGAGAAATCTCCCTAAATTTGGTTTATTTAGTAGAACATATGAACTTTCTCCCTCTTTTAATTTTTTGAAGAAATATTATCTTAGTCCATTCAGCAGGCTCCTATAGTAAAAGTTACATGGAGTGGGTGTCTATAAAAATCAGTGTTTATTTTTTGTAGTTCTGGAAGCTGGTAAATTTAAGATCAACCTTCTGGCAAATTGGGGATCTGGTGAAGACCCATCTTCCTATTTATTGATGGCCCCCTCTTGCTGTTTTTTCACTTGGTAGAAAGGGCAAAGTAGCTTACTGGGATTTCTTTTATAAAACAAGTGAGAAAAAGACAAACTAGTATCATTATAGTGGTTCTTCTCTCATGACCTTCTACCTCCAAAAGCTGTCAGCTCTCAAAACCATCACACTGGGGACTATGTTTTAAAGTATGAACTTGGAGGAAATCTCAGTCATTCAGGCTATAGCAGATATTTATCCACAGGCCACTGACCAGGTTTTCACTGGCAATTTGTAGCAGTAGTGGATGATATCAGCAGAAATGTTCAATAAAACTTTTTGAGAGTAGTGACTATTTAAAGACTGAGAGGGGATCTAAGTGAGGGACACATGGAGGAGGGTGTTTGTTGCAGTGTCTTCAAGGTCAATGAAGAAACTTTTTTTTGAGTTGACCCAGTTCCAATCTTGGAATTAAAACAAAGATTCATCCTTTTTAGCCTTGCTTGGTACACATAAAAGTAAAGAATCATATTCACAGTTAAAACCATTTCAGATTCAGTTTCAGAGCAGAGATATTATCAGCATCTACAAATCTTTCTATCTTCTTGCTTTCTTGATTTGAGCTATAAACATAGTCTGCAGAAGACTAGCCTAATTAAAAGATCTTAGGAAATATATCTAAGCTTTTTGGTGAAGTTTTGGAGTTTTTATAATTTAGTAATTTAAATACACTCATGGGTGGTATGTTATTAGCATGTAAAAACATTACTACTAACATTTGAACACTTGGTTGAATGCCATTCATTGACTTTGGGTTCCTGTTTGTGCCTCTGAGACAAAAAAAATAAATAAAAGATATGTGACAAAAAGAATATTAAAAGGTTTAATTTTATTTTAAACGTAGATTGAAAAGTATGGATTCCCTTCTGATCTTATGCTTTCACCTCGAGAAAGCATCCAGCTGTATGACAGCATGTTTCAAGCGTGGGAGAGTTGGCCACAGGCCCAGGTAAATGATATTCATGAAATTAGTGCTATTATAGAGGATAGTAGTGATGGTACTTTGAGTTCTCAACCTTTCTCCTCACTTGTGTTTGACCTTTAAAAGCTATATATGGGCTCTTCAAAAATAAGACGGCCTGCATCCATTCTTCTTCGGAGGTTTTAAGTGCGGTTTCTTCTCTCCACCTCTGAGTACTGTGGTATTTTAGTCTCCTCTTCTACGTTGGTTTTCTAGTCTTCCTTTTCCTGTGACCACCCTTGCCCTTTCTTTCTATGCCTGTGGTTTATTCTTTCATCTCTGACTGAGTCGGTCTCCATTTTCTCCTTACCTCAGAGTCTTGTGTCTTAGAAGCTTTTGAGAAAAATAAAAAGTTTAGCAGTCTCTGAACTAGACAGCGTGGATGATGCTGGTGAGATATCATCCCCAACAATGTTTCAAGTCTTGGGCATAATTTTATGTTGCGTTGTGATTTTTTTTTTCAGAAACTGTGTCCAGAGAACTATACTCATTTTAAGAATAAATTAATCATTAAAAAGATGGATGCTAGAAAATATGAAGAGAGCTTAAAGGCAGAATTAAGGAGTTGGATTAAAAATGGCAATATAAAGCAGGTAGTTTTCACGTTTCTACAGAGCACTGTATTGTCTTTATTGTTTTCTTGAGTTTTATCAGTTAATAACATTTTTTTTCATTTTCAATTTTCATTTTGGTATTTTAAATTGTACATAAAGTTTAGTCATCCTGAGGTAAAATAGGAAGAGGGATTTTCTTTTTCTTTCATCCTGTGTCTTCTAAAACACGAAAAAGAGGCCACTGATTTCTCACAGACATTATGACCACAAGGAACAGAAGGTCAATATCTTACCTCATGGTAGCTGCGAATTTTTGTTCTTTATTACTGTTTTAGTCTTGGAGTTTTTGAAAAATATTTGTTTTTTCAATTCATACTATTGATTAAAATCATCAGTATACTCCTTAAGTCAGTTTTTTTTTTCTTTTTTCTTTTTCTTTTTCAGGACCTTATGCTTGCCAGACAGGCGCTTATACCACTGAGCTATATTTCTAGCCCTTCATTAAATCTGTTTTATCTTTATATTTGTAGTTTTTATTTTCTTTCTTTTTTGTATTGTAGGGAAGGGTCTACAGGGTGTTCAGGGTCTCATTACTTGATGGGACTTGTAGTGATCCGCCTGTTTACAGCCTCCTAAGAGCTGGGATTACAGGCCAGCGCCACCAAGCCCAGTCTCAATTACCCTGTCAGCGTGCCCTGGGGGCGGGGCTGGCACCACAGTTTCTGTTTTCAAAAATTGAGACTGCAGATTTTTTAAAAGAATGACACATACTAGTTTTCTCATGTGATTTTTTTCCCCATTATATTTTAATTTGCTTTCCTTCAATTCAGGAATATGAAATAATTAGTGTCTTAGCAGCTTTCCTACTTGCTCAGATGAAACACCAGACAGCTGCTATGTATAGAAGAGATAGATTTGGCTTCCATTTCTGGAGGTCTTGGTCCTTAGGTGGTCAAGCTGGCGCTAAAGAGTAAAGGCCTGGCGGAGGGGGCTGCTCCCTGCATGGCGCTCAGGAAGCAGAGAAGGGAGGAGTCAGGGAGGGAGACGCTGTGCGCCTTCCAGCATCACCCTGTGGCCCACCGTGTCCAACCAGATCTCACCTTCTCGCAGCAGGCAGCGGTGGTGCCCGTGATTCAGCACCCCCAAAAGCCTACCTCTGTGCACAAGACGTGTTCGGGGACACGGACTTGGATCATAACAATTTTTTATACTTATTTTTCCATGTAACAGCCTTTGAAAGTGTACTAAGGATGACCTTTCCCCCTCCCCTCCTGCGGGTTGGACGCAGGATCTGCTGCTCAGCCATCTTTCCCTTAGGCTGATTCAAGTGGTCTTAAATATTATATGTTGAACTACATGCATTTTTGTTTTCTAGTTTAATTATTTGTATATTTCTTTGGCTATTTTCAGTATGTTTCAAAAATACATGTACTCAGAGTACTATTTAAAGAACCACAGAAACATGGATTAGACAGTTATGAAAATTTTTGAGAAAATAGTAGCAATCCATTTCTTTCTTTGCTAGACAAGACATATCATAAGTGTTTTTTTAATTTATTGTTGCAGGCTAAAATAGTACTGAAATCTCTTAGCCCTGATTCAGCTTTTAGTTCAGAGGATAAGTTGAAGAAATTTCCACTTCTTGTTGAAAAACTAAGGGAGATGGATAAGTTACCTGCGATATTTTTTATGTAAGTTATATAATTTGTTTTTATTGTAATTTACATGAGACTTTTTAAGGTGGAAAGAGGTATACAAACTTTAGTTTTGTACAGTAATATTTATTATTATTTGGGGGACTGATTTGTTAGTCAAATGCATGTTTTGTTTAAAAACATACCCCTCTACTTCAGTGGTTTTAAATTTAGTTTAATATTATAGATTATATTCTTTATTTTGTTAGCCCACATTTTCCTTTTCTTGTACTGCAGGCTGTTACTACTTTATTGTTACAATTTTTGTCTTAATTTTAGTACATGTCTAGCTTCTTTGTAAAACAAATTGAATGTACATGTATACAAGCATCTCATATAAAATTAAAATGTCTTGTGATATGCCAGCAGACTTATTGGTAGGAAATTTTAGTATTTTTAATTTATTGTGATGAGAACTCTGACTTGTAAGTACTGAAATCTTAATAGATTTTATGTGCAAAAGTATACAGTAACAAAATTTAAAAATATTAGCCCACAACATAATTTATTTAATGGAAAATGTGACATAAATTGGATTCATCTTGACAAAATGTATAGCTTGAGATCAGAAGGGAATACTCTTATTTATTATAGCTCATTTCACGCTATACTTAAGCCACTAATCTTTGTAATAAACCGCTTTGTCATTGCAAAATTTAATAGTACATGTTGACACTGTAAATGGCCATAGTAATGGATGCTCATGGATGATGTAGTAATGGATGCTCATGGATGATGTAGTAATGGATGCTCATGGGTGACGTAGATTTAAAATAATGATGACAGATGAATGAAAATGTATTTTTTGATATTTGGGTATGTATGTAATATTGATTCTGTTATTTTATTATTGGATAAAGGAAAATATACTTTTGGATCAGGAAGCATTTAAGTAGCTCACCTACCTTACTTTCAGAAATGGCTAGGATGTTAGAAACAAGAGCCATTCTGTATTTCTGGGATATTTCCAAAAGTCTAGCTACAAAAAAGAAATTCAAAGTTAATTTCATTCTGTGTACCTGTAGTCTCTCAGCACTTTTCTAATGGGTTTGATAATTGCTTATATATAGGAAGAGCAGCAAAAGCAAAGCATACAAATTAAAATAAATTAGATAATGCACAAGACCCTTCATAAGAAAAAGAAAACCCAAGGACTTGTAGTTGAACACTTATCACTGAGTTGGGCAAAGTCATAGTTTGGACAAACAGACCAGGGGTAAAATCAGAAGAGAAATTTTAGTTTAACCAGATTTTCATAGATTTCATTTTATTTCAGCTTCACCTTTATACAAAAATATTTTTCTCCCTCTTGTAAAAAGACTTCTTTCTTTTTCTTTTTAACATTTCATTCTATTTCATTTTATTTTGAATAGTAAAATCAGAAGGAAAAGACCCCCAGAAACAAAGATAGACAAAGGGTAGCAAACAACAATACTTATGCTACATTTTTTCAAAACAAGAATAGCTAGTTAACAATGGTTGTTATATTCTCCATCTTTACTATCAAATCTGTTGCTCAGATTAACGGTTACAGTTAGGAAAAATTGGACAAACAATTGAACACTAATATCTACCTTTAAAAACCTTAGCTTTTTTTAAGATGTATTTTAAAGTGAGTATAATAATTATTGAGAAGACATTAGACATGGTACACATTTAGAAAACTAAGATGAGAGGTATTTAAGCATGTTTTTTTAATTACACATTGCTGTTCTTGATGTAGTTGCTTAGATAGCAGATATCAGCCCACAGAGTTAGTCAAGATGAAAAAAAAACTGATGAAAATTATTAGGTCAATCATCTCCTCCATACTGTATATATACTTGCATATTTTTCCCTATCTTTTCTCTTTTCTCTCATCTTCATTGTTTAATCCTTAAGTTCAGTTTCTTTCTGTTGTACTATATCTGTTACACCTTTCAGGTTTTATTTTTTCTTTCAGGTTCTTACACTAGGGAGACAATACAATATTTATACATGTGGTTCTGATTTATTTCAGTTATGAGTATACCCTCTAGTTAGATCCACTTACCTATAAAAGTTTTGAGTTTGACTTTCTTTATAGCTGAGTAATACTCCATTGTATAAAAATATCACTTTTTTTCATCTGTTCCTCAAGTAATGAGAATTTTGGTTGTTTCCAAGGTTTGGCTGTGACAAATTGTGCCACTAGAAACATGAGTACACATGTAACACTGTGGTATGATAGTTTCATCATTCCTAGAGGCAAGTTTTATACTGATACCAAAACTGGAGAAAGATTTAACCAAAAAAGAGAATTATAGGCCAGTCTCCCTCATGAATATAGATGAAAGAATCCTCAATAAAATACTAGCATATAGAATACAATAAATCATCAAAATTTTACACCATGACCAGATAGGATTCATCCCAGGGTTGTAAGGATGATTCAACATACACAAATCTATAAATTTAATACACTATATTAATAGAGCCAAAAACCACAAACCACATGATCATCTCAATAGAGGCAGAAAAGGTTTTTGACACAGTCCAACCACTCATTCTTGATCAAAGCCTTACAGAAAATTGAAATGGATAGCCTGTACCTCAACCTGATAAAAGCCTTCTATGACAAGCCAACAGCCAACATATCTCTAAATGGAGAAAAACTGAAAGCTTTTACTCTCAAATTAGGCACAAGACAAGAATGCCCTCTATCATCACTCATATTCAATATAGTTCTGGAGTCAACAGCTAAAGCCATTAGGCAAGAGAGAGAAATAAAAGGAATAAGAATAGATAAAGAAGTAAAACTATCATTATTTGCAAATGACATGATAACCTATTTGAAAGACCCCAAAAACTCCACCAAGAAGCTCCTAGAATTAGTAAACAAATTCAGTAGCATAGCAGGATACAAAGTCAATATCCACAAATCAATAGCATTCCTCTGCACAGATGACAAACTCACTGAGAGAGAAATTAGAGAAACAGTACCCTTCACAATAGCATTAAAAATAATGAAACACTTAGGAATTAATCTAGGAAGTAAAAGACATATACAATTAAAATTACAATGCTCTGAAAAAAAGAAATCGAAGACTTAATTCAGAAAATGGAAAGGTATTCTTTGCTCCTGGATAGAAAGAACTAACATTGGGAAAATAGCAATAGTCCCAAAATCATGACAGATTTAATGTAATCCTTATCAAAATACCATCAAGGTACCTCACAGAGCTAGAGAAGACATTCTTAAAATTTATTTGGAAAAAGAAAAGACCTAGATTAGCAAAGGTAATCCTGGGCAACAAAGGCAGGGCAGGAGGCAGTACTATTCCTGACTTGAAATTATACTACAAAGCTACTCTGATAAAATCAGCATGGTACTGGCAAAAAAATAGACCGGAACAGATTGGAAGATGCAGATACAACTACAAACACATTCAGCCACCTTATCTTTGACAAAGGAGCCAAACATGTTCACTGGAAGAAAGACAGGCCTCTTTAACAAATGGTGCTGGAAAAACTGCCCCTCTACACACAGAAAACTAAACTGAACCAGGGTTTATCTCTAGGCAGTAAACTAAAGTCAAAATGGATTAAAGGTATAAACATGAAAATAGAAAGACTAAATCTACTGGAAAAGAAAATAGGTGTAACTCTTGACAATACGGGGGTAGGCGGACAGTTCATGACCTGAAGCCAAACTGCATGGGAAATACTTCAAAAAAATCTGGGACCTCATTTTACTAAAAGTTTCTGCATGGTAAAAGAATCTCCTTCATGTGGGCTTTTAATCTACTTTTATGAAAAAGATCCTTAGCCTGCTGTTTTTTCAAGCACTTTTAATTGAAGATATTTAATATACTGGAAAGGTGAAGTGTGGGTGGCATCCTCTGAATTCTGATATATACTTAATATATTTATAAAGAAAAATATTAATGAACTTATCAAACATTTGGGCTAGGGAGATAGCTTGGTAGCCTAGGTACCTGCCTGGCAGGTGCAGGGACCTGGGTTCGATCCCTGGTACCAGATACTGTGCTGGCCTTGGGGGCTGAGCCAGCTACTACAACTGGGCATGGTGGCACCTGCTGGGGTCTCAGTGCTGGGCAGGCTGAAAACAAGAGGATCACTATGAGTCTGAGCTGCATGGCAAGATCCTGAGTCCAATTAAATAAACTAATAATTAGAAAAAGAAAAAAGAAACTATCAAATATTTTTTTAAAAATTTGTATTTTTTTCATAATTTTATGTTTTAAATTTTTATTTTTTTTAAAGTACACTTTTTTTGTGGTACCAGGGATTGAAATCAAGACCTTGCACTTGCTAGGTAAGCAGTTATTTTACTGAGCCATCTCTCTGGTCCTATTACATTTTTATTTTTAAAGGGAATAAAAATAGTAAAAAAATACATTAGAATTTCACTAAGCAAAATGATAAGAATTCAACAATTGTTATATTGCATATTGTCTTCAAGTTAATTGCTCATATTACCAAATATAAACATGCAAAATTGGTCAAAAATTATAAAAAATTAAAAAGGAGAGAAAAAAATCTAAACATTAACTGCTTCTATCAAGAGCCTAGCAGAAATCAGCAGTATAGTTATCCAAGCCATCCTGTGTAATACAGATGTATTTCTTTTTTCCTTTCCTCCCTTCCCTCTTCCCAGTTGTTCCCTCCCTGTGAGCATTTTTTTCTCTTTTACTTTATTGTACCTTTCAGATTTTACTCTTTCAAGTTGATGTACTTGGGAGACCATATGATGTTTACATATGTGGATCTGAGTTATTTCACTTAGGAGTGTAGTCTTTAGTTGCATCAGATATTTAATGCTGTCTTGGCATACTTTTATGAAATCTTCAGTTCTCTGTAAAATCATTGTAAGATACGTAGCTCAGTGGCACAAGCACGTATCAGGCACGTTCAAGATCCTGACTTAGATTCCTGGTATTACTATTACAACAACAACAACAACAACAACAACTGCTACTACTACTACTACTACTACTACTACTACTACTACTACTACTACTAATTTTTTAAAAACTGTCAAAATGTTTGGTCTTGTGTAATTTGAATTAGCCATCAGTCACATCCTTAGATCACATTCATCCTGGATAGCTTATTAGAAAACTTGGCTTAAAATTATTTGCAAGTGTGTGAGATTTATTAAAATGTGGCACTATCCTGACAGCAGCATCATTTAGTGACACACTATGCACTTAGGCCAATTTTCTTGCATTAATGTAGAAAGACAAGCAACAAACTATTACAGCTAACATGGATTAGGATGCCAGACACTGCCACACAGGAACTGAGGGGTTTGGGGCCAGTCACTTAATATCTCTCTCTCTCTCTCTCTCTCTGCCTCTCTTCATCTGTTGATCTGCTATATAGGGGAAATAATAGCACCTTCTTCCTAAGATTCTTGTGCGTATCAAATGACTTAGCATATCTAAGCCATCTATAATAGCATGTGACAAGAGTGTACTATAAATGTTGGTTGCCGTGCATTCTTGTTTACATTATGACATTTCTTCTTTCATGTAACATCACTATCACTTTCTCAGTCTTTACTTCAACAGTGTGCCTACTTATTTTCTTTTCACTAGCTAATTTACTGCATTTCCTTTTAACATCAAGCCCTGCAAAGGCTTTTAAAGAGGTCTTTATTTCACAATTTAAACTTGAATACTTTATCATATAGAGCCAAGCTGTTATTTGTTGTGCATGCTATCACTCACACAGTTAGTACCCATTCATTTCTTCCAGCCACAGTGTTTTATTAATAAGTTATAGTGGCAAAAAAGGAAAGAAGAACAAAATATATTTCATGAAGTTTTTTAATGATCTTGTAAAAAGCCCTGAATTCTTGGCACTGGAAAATGGATTAGAAATAAGTACAAGGAATGCTTGCTGTATTTTTCTCATCATAGAATAGGAGAATTTGAGTTGTAGCTGTTTGTTTAATTAAATGTTCATATCTGAGTGGTCCTAACATTTATAACCTTAACTAGGTATGTTAACTGTGAAGGTGCCAGGAAGCCTGGGCCAGCACATTCTTAGGTATCTACGTTTTGGAAGACATAAAACTCAGATCGTGGGGCTGGGGAGATGGCTCAGTAGAAAAAGAGCTTGCCTGGCAAGTGCAAGTATCTGAGTTCAATCCCTGGTTCTGCCAAAAAAAAAAAAAAAAGCCCAGATCTTGGAAACATTTCTGGATTGCATACAACATCTGGGGGTTTATCTGGTTTCTGCAAAAACTTAGTCATATTGCAAGAGATAAGGTTGAGACTCTATAATTCTTTTTGTCTTGTCCAAAGAAAAATATTTTTAATTTATTTTAAACTTTTTTTTTCCTCTTCAGGAAGGGTTAGCATAGGAGGAGGATAGCTGTCTCCTCTGTATACAAGTGGAAAAAAGCCACTGCGGGTCCGTCGTCTGTGGAATGGACACGCGACTGCTCTCACAGAAGAATTCACATGAGGTCTTAGTGCAGTGTCGGAGGGACAACTAGAATGGGGGAAGCTTATGCTTTACTGTGAGGTAGTGGATGAGATGACTGTGGAACCTGCACACCTAGCGTGCATTTCAGAGTGAACTTCACCAAGATGGGCTTGAAGAAACACAGGAGACACATCAGAGTATCCACATATGGAAATATAGGTTAAACTTTATTTGTGGTATTGTTTTCAAAGCAATTAATCTTGTTTGTTTCCAGATTCAATATTAAAGATGTAGAGGAATGTGCTAGGCAGGCGTGCACTTCCTTAAAGGAGAAAGAAAAGAGTAAGAGGCCTCCCAAGGCTGATAAAGAAGCTCATGACGCAGCTAGCAAACTTAAAAAAGTTAAGAAATCCATTATGAAATGCAAGACACTGTAAGTATTTCATCAAACAAATTGGCCGCAAAGAGTTAATATTCCTCACTGCCCCAGTAGCAAACATATGTTGATTGTATTCTACAAAGAGATTATAGATAATATTGGCAGTCATTTTCAAATCTGAAAAGGAGAATTGCATTAATGAGCTTTTCTGTTTGTAGAAGACAAATCTGGCACCTACAGTTTAGAGGAAGAGAGATTTCATTTGCCTTGTGGTTTCAGTAGATTCACTTTGGTCTGCTTATGCCAAAGCCAGCGCACCACGGTTACTGTGCTGGAGTAAATGACTGTTTTGTTAGAAGATCAGGTTCAGCGTCATGATAGTAGCGATATGCATAGTAGTCCAAGTCTGCTTGATAAGTCCTTGATTCCTATGTTGTGGGATTGTTATTTTCATAAACAGAGATGAAAAAAGCCAGAATAACCCAAGGGTGTTGGACCAAAGCCTCATACGTGAAGCTGAATATAATCATCTCCTGAAAAGTCTAGAGAAGAACTTGGAAATTCCCCCAGATTGTACATATGTTGATCAGAAAGCGATGGATGCTGAGGTCAGTGAAGAGAAGGTCATAGTTCTTTGGGAGAATATGTCATTCATCAGCCATAGCTTCTTTATCATAGACAGAGACTAATGGAGAAACTAGATGGCGATCCCTGGAGGAAGAGAAATCGCACAAGGATCCCATATAGGACATTCTGGCCATGCATAACCCTTGACAGCTCTTCAGCATAGTTAAAAAGCAAGGTTCACCTTTGATGGTGTCTGTGCCTTCCATTACACATTTTTCTCACCCTGAATTCTAGGCTTCAGTATTGCATGTCTCACTTGAAAATTTGAGTACATATGGTATGGAATTCTTTAAGAAATACTTGCAGAATTTCTCAAAATCAGAGATTTTCTCTATTATAGATAAAACATTTCAGGAGTAAGGTATTTTTGTCATTCATCTTTGAAACTATTTTGTTTTGCAAATTATTAATGCTTATGGTAGGGAAACTTGAAAAACACCACACGAAAAGCAGTGCTGTCACTCAGAAATAACTGTTTTAATGATGAACCTTGTATTTCTTTTACCTACTTCTATAAACATGTGCACATTCTATTTTATGTCTTTGTTAAGCTTCATGTTGTCTTCCTTTTTTCATAACCATGTATTTTTGACACCATTTGAATGGAATGTTGTAGTTCCTTGACTGCAGTTAAAAAAATCATCAACCAGCCTTTTGTTTTTGGGTATTCAACCATTTTTTCTTCTCTCTCACAAGCAGTGTTTACTTTTCTACAAATTACTCTGGACACAACTTGACTTACTTCATAGAACAGGATATTTTAGGGCCCAGTATTCAACCTGCAGTGGGGAGTAAAGATTGCACAACTTTATGGGTCAGGGGAGAAGTCTGTCTCCCAGAAGTCCGTTTCTCTGGGAAACCTGCTAAGTCTGGTGTACTGACCTGATCTTCAGCCAAGCATGATCTTAAATTCACTTTTTCCTAGGTATCTTACCTACTTCTCTGTCAGAAGAATTTAACCCAGAAGTGGAAGTGAAACCCTTTGTGACAGTTTGTTCAAAGAATTGAGAAAATATATCTTGTAATTGATGTTGTTGCCTCCCCCATTTTTATTTTATTTTATTTTAATGTATTTGATTGCTGCGGGGTCTCACTACACAGCTTGGACTCATGGTGAGCCTCCTACTTTCAGCCTCCCCAGCACTGGGATTACAGGCATGTGCTGCTACACCAGGACTCTGGCTGGCTTAGCTCGCCCTAGCGGTGGGGCTGGCACTGCCCTGTGCTTGCCTAAGCAGGTGTTTAATCCATTGAGCTATCTTGATGGCCCCTCCATTTTTTTTTTTTTTTTTGGTCACATAAAGTTGATTTCCAACAGTTGGCTCTCATAATCACATTACTTTTTTAATTTTTAAATTAATTTTAATAGTATAATTTAAATATAAACAATGATCACATGGATTATAGGGAATTTATATCACTGCATAGTAATTTTTTTAGATAAGGAATTAACAAAATCTCTGAACTACTTGCTTTTTTTTCAGTTATTGAAGATGGTGTTTGATCGTGTAAAATTCCAAAGAAAAGGTGAAGAACTGAAATGTTTGGCAAGGAGGGGTATTGGGTACCATCACAGCGCTATGTCTGCCAAGGAAAAACAGGTGGCTGAAATTCTCTTTCGAAAAGGATTAATTAGGGTAGGCACTTCTTCTTTCTTTCTTAAAAAAGGAAGTTGAATGTTTTTGAAAAATAAAAATATAATCATCTTTTTCTAATGTAAGTATGTCTTGTATCACTTTTTCATTACAGCTTGTAATGTGACTGTATTTTCCCATTTTTATTTGTTTAAAATTTATCATTCAGTTTATCTATTTTGATGAAAATAAAAATATTTCCTTAACAGATGGTTTTCCAAATATGTCTATTGTGAACTTTATGCATGATGATCTTGGCACCACCCCTTGTTTTCCATTTATATTGTTTAGAAAACTTTGCCTGCTGTTTACATGATTTTGGTTGCATGCGTTTGGAGAATATTTGTAGTAGAGCTGTAATCAGGTCTTTCTCTAATATAATGCCTGAAATAGAGGCAAGAACATGTGTTTTCTGAGACTCTGCTGCTTACTTTAGCAGACTCTCTATATGAGTTACTTTTTTGTGGATGTGTGGCTCAGGGAATTGAACCCAAGGGCTTTGTACTGAGCTGTATTCCCAGTCTTTTGAAACTTTAAGACAGGCTCACACTAAGTTACTAAATTGGCCTGGCTGGGCTCCAACTTGCAATGCTCTTACCTCAGCCTCTCATGATGCTAGGATTACAGGTGTGAACCCCAAAGTCAGATTGTGAGGTGTAACTTCTAAATATAGGTAAACTTTAGAGTTTTTCCTGTCCTTTTATTTGTCAGTTATTATAATCATAACTGGGTTTTCTTCCTTTTTTTAATTACTGATCTACATTATTTATATAGAGGCCTCGCTTAACCTTAGTAGAGGAAGTAAGTAATTGACCATAATAGCTTTAAAAAGATTTATTGGTCTTTCAGATATTTTTTCCTAATAATTTATTGATGAATACTGACACCTGTAATGTGCCAGATATCTTTTTTGGTGATAGACATACAGTGGTAGATGATGCTTGGAGTCTGATATCAGACAAGTAAACAAACAAATAAGATCAATCAGGTAATTATTAGTCTTGAATGAGTAGTGTAGAACAGAGAAGTAGATAATGATGGTAGAAGGCAATTGTTGTGTGGTTGTTCAGAAGTTTCTCTGTGACATTTGAGGAAACAATGGAAGGAGCCCTCCAAATATTATTTAGGGAGACTATTTGGGGTACACAAATAGCATTGTAACTTGACTTGAAAAAGTACATAATGTGTTTGTGAAATAGGAAACTATCAATGTATCTAATAGTGATAATCTTCATGCATAATTAAAAATTTAATTAAAATATTTTTTAAAATTTCATACATAATTAAAAATCAAAGAGGTTTCAGTAACTTTGTGGAAGGAAATAATTGCATTTCATTAAAAGGCTGGCATGAAGTATCTTTTTATTCTCTTGATAGGTGGTGACAGCAACAGGAACACTTGCTTTGGGAATCAACATGCCTTGTAGATCTGTGGTTTTTGCTCAAAACTCAGTCTATCTGGATGCTTTAAATTACAGACAGGTATTGCAATGTGTATATGCTTATTTAATAAATTGCTAAAATGTGGTCATAAAATAATTTTGAAAAATGGAAACCGTCATCATTTTTCAAACATGCTGCAATTCACTGCATAGCATACTTGGCCTTCATCCCTGCCTGAGAGCCGTGTTTAGCAGGCTACAGTGGAAGGCATATGACGTTTCAAATCACATCGCTACCGCTGATCAGGGGTGTGACCTTTCATGAGATATCTAAACTTCCTGCTCTTCCTCATCTGTCTCCAGAATGGGTAACAATTGTGATCTCACTACATTTATTTACTTATTTAGCTATTTATTTATTTTTAATTTATATATTTGGTACAGTCTTGCTATGCAGCTCGGACTCATAGTGATCCTCCAGTTTCCACCTCCCCAAGGCTGGGAATTACAGGTGTGCACCACCACTCTTGGTTTTGGTGGAATCTCATTATATTTATAAGAATTAAATGAAATGATTCGTAATAAAGATGCATATCAAAAAATGAGAAATGGTTACTTGTTCCCTTACTTTGCACACTGGATTTAACGCTTTTTTCTGCTCTGTTAAGACACAGAATCTAGGGGCTGGTGAGATGGCTCAGTGGTCTAAAGCACCTACTTGGAACAAGCTTGGCAAA
>NDGN011459793.1:0-10856 GCA_002564285.1 Tympanoctomys barrerae | reverse complement strand
TGAACTTTAAGTCCCTACAGAATATGATGAAAAAACATTTGAAAATTAGAATATATTTTAAAAGTAGGCATAAAAAATACGGAATGCTTCACGAATTTGCATGTCATCCTTGCTCAGGGGCCATGCTAATATTCTCTATATCGTTCCAATTTTAGTATATGTGCTGCCAAAGCGAGCACCCAGTCCACTCTTCTGCAGGAAGTTACAATGCGGTGACATTAGCTGTTCTCATGTGGCCACATGCTATGTTAAGCCCTCTGAAAAGTTATTTATCACAGTCTGGAAGTCACCTAATGTCAACAGAGTCAGAATTTGAATTCAGGTCTGGGTAGATTCCAACGCCCTTGACTAACTTCCTCACTGTCCCATTTCCTTCCAGGAAAAGGGCAATCTGCCACAGGCCCCAAATGGCCCGGGATGTCTTCCAATGGCCTCCACCAAGTCCAGGGAGGCAGCACAGAGGAGAGATTTGAGGGGCTCCTATCACCCCTGTCCTGTTACAGATGGGTTAAGAGGGGCCATGCACTCTCAAGTGATGTAGCCAAGGGAGCTGTGGAGCTGGAGGTGGAGGTGCAGAAGGTGCACAGAGAGGGACGGCCTTTTTTTTCCACAATGGGTTTGGACCAAGGTGGAGTCAGGAGAAACCCCGGACTTCTGAACTCCCAGCCTGCATTTTCTTTTTTTTTTTTTTTTTTGTGGAACCGGAGATTGAACTCAGGCCCTTGCACTTGCCAAGGAAGCGCTTATCCTATAGGGAGGGGAGGAGAAGCAGGCCCCGAGGGAGGCGAAGGTCGCCTTCCACCCGCTCTTTGGGCTGCAATTGGAAGCGCTAACACCAGAGGGAGCTAGGTGACCATCTTCCTACCCCAGGGAACCTAGAGCCGGCTTGGTGGCTGGGCCTTGGAGCCTGGAAGGCAGTGCAGAAGCTGACAGATGGTGGAGACCCACCCTGCAGTGAAGGCGCAGTGGTGGTGATTTGGATCTGGGGTGCACACCTCTGTACCCCACCCCTGCCCCAGCTCCCCATTGGCCAGTCAGTTGTGAAATGCGCTCTCCTGCTATTAAGACACAAATGTCCAGGGAGTGAGGTAGCCTCCTGGAGCAAGCCCCTTATGGGCAGGTGAAACAGCTGGGCAGAGGAAAAGTGGGGGGTTCGAGGCTGCACTTGGCCTGAGAATGCCTCTCACACTTCACCCTACAAAGAAAGGCTTTTGAAAAATGCACCCACGGCCCCCAAATCAGGCCAAGCGTGCCACGACCCACACACTGCCTGAGTTGGGAGCTCGGCATTGCTGACCCAAGTGCTGCCCACCTTGCCCTGCTGGCATCTGAGAGGTATCTAAGAGGTGCTCTGGCTTTGCACAGATTAGGGCAGTGGAGCTTGGGGACCTTTGAAAGCTCACCTTACAATGGATTCACATCTATTTCAAGAGTCCCAACAGCAGACAGTCCTCAGTCCTGCTCATTCTTGCTCATCAATGCTATTTCATCCAGGAGGTAACTTCATCCTCCTACACACAGGTGCTGGGCCACCACCTTCTGGACCAGGTTTACAGTAATAGCCTCCTACCTGGCCTCTTGGTTACCACAGAGCCTGCCCCGAGTGCCTGGGATGCTCTCAAGCCAGCAATCAGAGGGAACCTGTCATCTGCGGGTCAATCCGACCCTGCCTGCCCCTGCTCAAAATCTTCCGATTGCCCTAATGCCCCAAAGTAAAGCCAAAGTGTGACAGTAGTCTTCTAGTCCCCATGGGATCCAGCCCTCACCTCCTCTCTGACCTCAACTCCCCGACTCTTGTTCACCTTGCATCGTGGCCTCTGGTAAATCCCAAGAAGGCACATTCTGGGTGGCGGAGTACCTCTGCCAGCCCTGGGTCCTTTGACTGAGCTTCTTTCCATTCACCTTGTGTGTTACCTTGTGATCTTCATGCCTCCTGTGATTGCTTATTTGTTTTATCTATTCGCACCCACAGCCAGAATACAAGCTTCATGAGGACAGGAATCTTTGCCTGATTCACTCATTGATTTGTCCCAAGCACTAAGACAGAGTCTGTCACAATGTAGGCACTTTACTTGTTGGGTGAAGATTATTGTGTGGTGATTTCAAGAGTTTGTGGATCCAAAGCCCACGGGGTTCCTGGTGGTGGAACCGTTCAGTACACAACACAATGACAGTGATAGTGGTGGTGTTCATGGGACGGTGAAGAATCTCAGCCACCCAGGTGACCAGTGCATCCTGGTGACATAACCGCTGAGGCAAACCATGGCTAGTGGACACAGCATCCAATATAGAGTGGTTTGGGTAGGGGAAGGAGAGGTGGAAATGATGAGGAATAAAGGAATAGAACTACAGGCTGGAGACAGGATGCTGTAGGCAGTAGACACCTAGTAAGCCTGCGGATGCATAAAGGAAGCCTCTGCCTTGTCTGTCTTTTGGAAACTGGCTGTGTAGCCGTGGTGACAATTTGAGGGCTAGGTTAAAATAGGACCGAGGGTGTGGTGAGCTGTGTCTCAGACGGGAATCCCTAGGAAAATGCCCTCTGCTCAGGATCATGCCATCCTGTCTGGTGTGTTGTCTCTAGAGCCCCTTGGAGGGATCAAAGAGAAAACTCACAATTTGGGGAGAAGATGCCGCAGGTTCCTTCTGTCCCCAGCACATCTTTATGAAAACATCATCTTGGGCAACGTGTAACACCAGCAACACTGCCTCTTGCAGTTCTTGCAAGTGGAGTGATAGGAATTCTGGGTTTGAAATCTGAGCCACGAGTTTCCACCGAGCTCTGCAGGAAGCTGCTTGCCAGCTCTCCCTGCATCTGGCATTCCCCCCCCATCCCCAATGGGGAAGCCAGGCCACGTGAGCTGCACCTTTATTAGCGTGCAATCGTGAAACAGCGCTTCCCTCCTCCCATTCATCTCCTGCACTCATGAGCAGCATTCCAGGGCCCTGTGGAAAGATGCCCACAAAGCAAAGAGCACACAGGTGGGTGCCGCAGATGGATCAGGCCCTGTCTGCTTGGCAGTCAGTCCTGAATTGGCCTTCTAGGCTGTTGCTTCAGGATTACATGGGAGGTGAGTGGCCAGCCACACCTCTACCTGAACTGCAGGTGGCTTAGAGCTGTGGGTGTGAACCCAGGCCTCGCAGCTGCAGAGTGACTAGAAGAGCAACGGCCAGGTTAAAACTTATACCAGGGCAGGGGTGGTCTGCCTCAGCATAAGATCAAAGGGCAGACTCAGACAGGGAAAGAAGGACAGATGTGAACTGCAACCATATTGGAACGTACATCTGCACTACTTTATAAAAAAAGCCACAAATGAAACAAAAACCAAACGACAAACTGAGAGAACATATGTGCCACAAGGACACAAAGCATCATTATCTTCATGCATGAAGAGCTCTCGGAAGTCAATAAAGGAAAGATGAACTCTCACGAGAGAAAAAGAATTATAGGATGTTAACAGGTGATTAGACAAAGAAGAAAGTTCATTAAAATATGGTTGGGGGGATTTGATTCTATTTATAATTTTTAAATGTGATTTTTAAAAATGGTGTAGACTTTATGTAAGACCAACCAGATGGCAGTTTGTGCCTTAAAAAAAAAACAAAGAAGAGTGTATATTACAGGTTATATTACACCGTGCTTCAACCTTTCTGGAAAGTGATTTAGTAATGGCTATCGAAACCATTAACATGTCTACTGTGGCTGAACAGTAATTTTAATTCTAGGAATTTGTTCTAATAGGATTACTTAATCAGAGACATACAGAAAAATTTATGTAAAAGGATGTTCATTGTAGTATAATTTAAAAAAAGGAAAACCATCCAAACGTTCAACAATAGACCAGTTAAAGAGAATGTACTCCATCCATATCAAAAAGTACCATGAAGCCATTAAAAAAATCATGTTCTCAAAGACTATTTAAGGATAATAGTGAAGTCTCACAGTATATTTTAAGTGAAAGAAACCATATGATAAAACAGTAATTTCACTCTAGTCCTGATTTTCAAAAATTGTATCTTTTTATGCATGCAAAATAAAAAAAAAACTAGACAAATAGAGAATACATCAAAATGTTAGCATTGGATCACCCTGAGTGGTGGGATTGAGAGTGATTTTTATTTTCTTTTACACTTGTCTGTAATTTCCATATGCTCTCCAATAGACCTGTATTACTTTAATAATAAGGAAAAATGCTATTTGGGGAAGAAAAAAGTCAACGCTAAGAGGAAAAGGCTTCAGCTCCCCAAATGGTCTGAGTGCTGGTTGCTGTGGAAACTGTAACTTTGAATTGCCCAACTTTTTGTGAATTACTTTCCTGCTCTGCGGGGTGAACACTTGTGCTGGATTCAGTGTTCTCCTCTGCACATGCCTTGGGCAGCAGAAAGCCAAGGCCCAGCCTCCAGCAGCGGTCCCCAGGAAGCTGCCTGGGGCTGTCCTGACTCCTTCTCTCCTTCCAGGTGAGGAGGGCCCCGCCCCTACAGCAGATGCTGGGGCAAAGCTGCCTGAGGGGCAGACCCTGCTGCTCTGGTTAGCTTTCCTCACCTCCTGGTAGTATTTGATGACTCTCATGAGCCAGCCTCCCCCACTCCCAGCCTGGCATCCAAAGATGGGACCCCAGTCGTGGCCCAGGAGAGGCGAGTAGTGGCTTCATTTGTTTGATGGCACCTATGAACAAAGCTGGTGTCTCTGCTGAGCCCCTGAGATAGTCCACAAGTCGGGCACCTAAATCAAAGTCCTCCCTGCACCTAAGCTTTGCCTTGCCCATGTGCCCTGCCTCGTTTTCCCTCTCTTTGTCACAGGAAGAGCGGTGCCCACCTTGAAGGGCAGCTGACCATGAAGGTACCCAGCGCTGGGCTGAGAGCGAAGATGCTCTCTTGTGCCTATTCTCAGAACACGAATGTCTCGCTGCCATTTGCAAATCCTGCTGGGAGCTCTAGGGTGTGGAGAACTGGTTGATTTATAGATCGAGGCAGCCACAAGTTGGAATTTTAAAAAGCAATGTGTCCTTTGAGCAAGAGCCCGGGTTGGGGGCTTTGCAGGCTGTCGCTTTGTCCCAGGGACCAGATGGAACTTGTTTTTCTGTGCACTCGGGGTTTAACCCTTCATGCACTCCCTCCTCAGCAGCCCCATTCAGGAACTGCTGCCTCAGGGGGTGAGGAGTTGGGGGTGAGAGAAGAGTGAGCCCATGCATTTGAGCCTCCGCAGCGTTTCTTGAAAATGCCACATCTTTCCAGCCTCTGCCTTTGCTGATTATTTCTGTTTTATTTAGCATACACTAGCATGTGCCAGACACTGCTCCCAGCACTTGTAGAAATATTAGCTTGTGTATTCTTCACAGCCATGATTATCTTTGTTTCACATTCAGGGAAACTGAGGCAAGGGTAGGTTAAGTTAAGCAACAGGCCCACAATCGATCACACAGGTGTGAGCAATGAAACCGCAATTTGAATTTGGATACCAGCTATCTGGTTATCGGACCTGTGCATCTAATCCCGGCACCCTGCCTGGATTTCCCGTAGGTAGCAGGTGAATAAATCCTGCTGTTCACAGTTTTGACCTCCTGGGGGTAATTCCTCTGGCTTAATCTCTAGGAGCATCAGCACCACCAGTGTGAGATGGAATCCAAGTTTGTTCCTGAAAGATCACAGGCATCCTTCCAGGGACCAAAGACCTCAAATGTCCTATTTAAAAGGTGCTAGGAGAAAAGTCCAGGGTTCAAGGTCATTCCTGCCTTGCCCCCATTGTGCACAAACCCAGCCTTGCCTGGCAAGAGTCAGGAGCTTGGGAAACTTCTGTTCTATGAGCAAAGTTTCGCATCCCATGCCGCTTCTGTCCTGCAGGGGCTCCGCCTGTTGACAACTCTCTTGCTTCTTGCTGTAGTACAACCTGCAAGGCCCTTTGGTCTCTGTGAAGTGTTGGAGTCTTACCTGTTCCCAGGCAGAAGGAGCTAGGGAAGTCTGCAGCAATAGAAGCTGGAGAAGAACCAGGGTTGGTGACACACCTGCGGCTACTGCCTACGTGTCTACATGTGGGAGGGGCAAAGAATCATCAGATGGTAAAGAAGCAACTGAGGTTGTCACAACCTCTCCAGGTCACGTGACACAGGGAACACTGCCTCCTATGATGAGCTTCCAGGGGACCTGGGGCTGTGGCGTAGTCTGTTATAGATCTGAACCAGGACTCAGACTCAGGAGGTTGATTTGTTTTTCAATTGTGATAAACAGTGGTACTGCACTTGTACCATACCTGGGGATGAGCTATTCTTCCTGTGTGCATCGTCCAGAGAGCTGAACCTGGCTCATGTACATACTCAAGCTTCTCCTTTTAAACACTTTTTATGGTAGTCTTTCTAAAATAGGTAACAGACAGCCTTCTTAAACAGAGTCTAAAGAACATGACTTAGCTTTTGTTAAATGAGTTCATGTCATTGTTTAAAAAAAAAAAAAAACATCTGTCACAGAATGGCTTGCTTCTGTCTGAGGCTTTCTTTTCTGTGGTGCAGGGTTTGGTGGCTAGCTTTCCCAAGCGTCTGTCCCACATTCCTACTTGGCTAAGGCCACACAGCTTGGGCAGGGCTGGCCAGAGCAAGAAGAGGAATTTGCCCCTAGGTATGGTCTGGGTTTGTCCCGCAAGGGTTCCTGGGCTGGAGACCTGGTGCCTCATATAACAGAAGTGGCAGGACCTTTAGGAGCTGTGTCTACTGTGAGGTGCTTAGGGCATTGGAGGCCTGCCCTCCAGAGGGCCTATTGCTGGCCTCGCAGAGTGAGAGCAAGCCTGAGCCAGCCAGGGTGGAAGGCTGAGGCAGGAATCATTAAGTTCCAGCCCAGCCTGAACTACCAAGGAAGACCCTGTCTGAAAATCAAAAAGAGGGCTACGCGGGGCGGGGCGGTACAGCACCGCGCTGACCACCTGCGCAGTGATGCACCTGCTGCATACGCTCCTGCCCCGGCCCTTCCCAGCGTCCCTGGGACAGGTTGTGCGGTGTTGCACGGGGTCAGGACACCAGGACACAGAGTTTCTTACGAAGCTTGAACTGACTCTCACCAAGGCTGAGTGGCAGAAGAGACTGACACCAGAGCAGTTCTATATCATAAGAGAAAAAGGAACTGGACCCCTTTCAGTGGGATCTACCTGAACAACCGAGAGCCCGGAACGTATCACTGTGCATGTTGTGACAGCGCCCTCTTCAGCTCAGAGAAGTTCTGTTCTGGCACTGGATGGCCCTCATTTTCACAGGCTCGTAGTACATCCAGCTCAGATGAAAGTCACGCAGGGATCCTGAGATGTCTGGACACCTCATGAGAGTCAACTCGCACAGGGGTTGTCTGCAAGCAGCGCAAAGCTCATCTTGGCCATGTGTTTCCCGACAGACCTGGGCCTCACCATCAGAGGTTTTGTATCAACAGTGTAGCCTTGAAGAGCATCTCCCAGGTCCTGTCCTTCACTCGTATCCTTCATTTTCATAATTTAGATGGATGACTTGTTCTATTTACTGTTTGCTGCTGGCTTGACCCAAGTCATGGCCTCTCTTATTTTTGCCTGTGGTCTGGCCAGACTACTGCTTGATTTGTGGGGTTTCACAGAGGGGCAGGCAGCTGCTACCCCCATCTGCCTTCCAAAGGTGTGGGGTGGGACAACAGGGTGGGAGCCCTTGTGGGACATCAGAGTCTGATAGGCAGGAGCTAGGTAGTTCCCACAGAGGTCTCTGAGCTTGCCTTTGTAGGCGAGTCCTGCAGGAATGCAGAGGTGCCAGCATAGGCACAGGAGCCCCGAGTAATCCGGCACTACAGAGTAGGTATGGGCAGGAGCTGTGCTTTGTGAAGCACGCACTGTGATGATAAGCTGTGTGATGCATTTGCCAAATGTTTGATGTCTCAAACATTCTACTTTCAGCCCTACTACCACAAATCAGCCTCAGTGTTGAGTTTGTTAAGATTTTGTTGATTACAATGGAATGTTCACCCTTACACCTTCTGGCTACAAATGTAAACTTTAACATGTTCAAATAAAATATTTACTGGAAAAAAGAAAGAGAACTAAGGATGGAGCTTGGTGCCATAGCCCTGGGTTCACTCCGCAGTACTGAGGGGGAAGAAAGAAGAGCAAGCCTGGCCCCAAGTCGTCCTCTAACTACTTGTCTCACCATATTATCTTGCTCTTCTGCATGTGGGGATTCCCTTTCCACTTCTCCACCATGTTGTGACCTGGCCTGGGTGGGGGTGGGAGTGCTCTCCAGATGCCAAACAGAGGAAGCTCCATGTTCTCGGGCTTCTGGCCTCCAACACTGAGCCCTCAGAAGCGCCCAGATTCAGGTGTTCTGCAATAGCAGCCGAAAATGGACCCGACACCCCTAGTACTAATTGTATAGGATAAGGAATTAGAAACCAGAGGGGTTCTTGGTTCTGTAGGACAGTGTAGCTAGAGCATGGATAGGTGGCATTAAAGATAGTGTCAGCTACCTGAAGGTGGCTGGGCGAGTGGGGGACCTGTCTCTCCCCAGCATTGAGAGACAAAGATGGCAACACGCTTCTTACATGTGTAAGAGCACAGACAGTGCAATGAGAGAGAGAGAGACAGAGACAGAGACAGAGACACAGAGAGACAGAGACAGAGACAGAGACACAGAGAGACAGAGACAGAGAGACAGAGACAGAGAGAGAGACAGAGAGAGAGAGAGACTGGCCGGCTTCACAGCTGAGCCCCCTGGGCCTCAGGCTGCCTGGCACATGGCCACACTGATTATGCGCATGACCAATCCATGCCCGGCGGCACCAGATCATGAGTCCACACCACTTTCCTCTTCTGTTTCTGCTTGCTGCCTCTGAGTCTTCAGCAAATACAGATACTTGTTGCATCTCTTGATTCCAGGCAACACTGAGAATGAGTGTTGGGCCCAGCCCTGGGACAGGAGGGCAGCGAGGGGAGAATGGATCTCAGGGAAAGGACTCCGGCTGCCTGAGGTCCCGGGCCCCGCCCATGTGGAGATTTCTCTCTCTGAGCCGGGCTTGTGGGGAGGAAATAGCCCGGACTGTGTGCCTCAGGGAGGCGGGCATTTCCCACTACTGCTCAGAGAGATGTTTGCAAGATCCAGAAAATTCATAGGGCTACTTGCCTTTACCCCAAACCACCCAAGACTGCTAAAATTATATTTTAAAATTTATTTTCCTCCTGTCATCTGTCACTTCTTGATGCTGTCAATGCTGATGAGTGTCCTTATGGTCCTTCTAATTTGTGACAGGATATGGGAAACCTGATAACAGAGAATATCAGAGCTACATCTCTACTCAGAGTAAATGTGCTCAGAAAAAGGCTGTGAGTCAAAAGCCTACACTTTAGGCTGCGAGCCCTGGGACATAACATAGATGCGCTGGTGTGACTGCCGCAGGGCTGGGGACCAGGTAGGAGCGCAGGGTGGTGGAGCAGGACCAGTGAGCGCTTAGCAAGGCGGGTCTGGGCACAGACCAGTTGTGTAGCTAACAGGCCCGCATACCTTTCTCAGCCACTCAGCCTTAACTCCCCCACCTGTAAAAGTAGATAATAATAGAGGCTTTGTGGGGTGCTGAGAGGATTAAAGAGAAAACCTATTCAGAAGCACCAGAGAGAGGCCAGACCCTTTCCACAGCAGAAGTTCAGTCAGACCTCATCTCGCAACTTCTTCCTGACCCCTGCCCCGGTCTGGCGCTCATCTGTCTTGCAGGATGCGTCATTTTATGGCGTCATTTCTGTGTGAAGAGTCTGCCCTATTGCACACCCTTTACCTCATCTCCTGCTGGCAGGAGGTGACAGAGCCATACCAGCAGCCAGGGCCCCTGGTGTTTTCTGTGTTTATCAGATAACCACAGCATTACTAAAAACCCATCCCAGAGCATAGATGGAAGTTTTGAATAAGAAAAGTGAACTACTTGACTATATTTTTATGCATTCCAGAGCCTGATAGTTAATTAATGAGAGTCAGAAAGCACAAATAAGTGGGGAGAAAGTCACCAGGTAGTGTCCCTTTGCCACCTCAGCCCTTATCCCCCAGCTTTCTCTCCATCAACAGGGCAACTCTGCTTTCTTTAGAGTTACCCCCATACCCCAAGTCCCCCATCTGATCTGCTCTACTGAAATGCATTGCATGGCAGGTGACGGATGGCAGCTTAAAATATTCTTCCCCAAAGGACTCTGTGGTAACAGGGTGAACAGTCTTAAATTCATTTTATGGGTTGATTGATTGATTGGTTGGGGTTGGTTCGTTTGCTGAGAGAAGGGCTCACTACTACCTCAGGCTGGCATCAAATTCCAAATTTTCTTGCCTCAGCCTCTCCAGTGCTCGAATTACAGGGGAGCACCACCACACCCAGCAAAACAGTCTTACTTTTTTTGTCCCCCCCTCCCTCCCCGTAGAACCAGGTATTGAACTCAGGCCCTTGCACTTGCCAGAGAAGTACTTATTCCACTGAGCCATCTTCCTGTCCCCTGACAGTCTTACTTTTAAAGGAGAAGGAGGAAAGGGAGGAGGAAATGGGCTGTTTTCTTAATTTGCAGAAAAAATTGATTTGACTAGATTTTAAATATTTCTCCCCATACTTTTCTCAAATCTTTCCTGCATCTGAGCGTCCACACTAAGTCTTAGTACATTTGGGTATTTGGCTTCTATGCCCATACACAGGAGAATATAGATAGTCACACATTGTACATCCTTGGATTCAACCAACCTCATGAAAATAGGAACATTTTTTTAAAAATTGAGTTTAAATATTTTTTTAAAAATTAAATACAACACCCTGACTGACTATATATGCTGATACCTGTAAACTAAGCAACTGCACTGAATAGCAATGTGTAATACTAGGGTCATGCTTGGAATGCCTGTCAT
>NDGN011459792.1:0-19461 GCA_002564285.1 Tympanoctomys barrerae | reverse complement strand
TTCTATCTGCAAAATGACACCCAGCATCAGCGCATCATTTGTCACAGTGCTGGTGTCAGGCCCCAAACTGGTGCTCCACCATGAGGGCACCTGCAGGGCATAGCCACTGCCACCTGCTGACACCCTGCTGCCTTCCCGAGGGTGCGCCATCATGCTGTCCAGTCAAGGCTTTCTTCTCATCTCTTCATCCCAGTCAAAATCTAATGGCTCATCATCTAGTTCCGGTAAAGTGAAGAGAGAGCTTTTGGACAGACTCGATTTCTCGGCAGAGACCTGCAGCTGGAAGGACTTCCGTCCATGGCTGAGCCCTGGCACTGAGGTTGTGTGAGGTGGGCCAGAGCTGCCAGGGGTCTTGCTCTGCCCTCCAGGAGGGGGTGGGGCCTCTGACTGGGGCTCTGGTGGCGTGAAGGAGAACCTTGCCAAGGCAGCAAGAGTGCCAGCATGCACCTTCCTGCCCCTGGTGCTGCAAGGAGCCTCCTCCTCCTGGGCTCGGGCCTGGGTCCCAGGCTCCCACTGAAGGCCACACCCTTGCTTCTCTCTGCACTTGTCTTCCTGGCATAGCTGCTGTGACGGCTGCTTTGTGTCACTCTGGGGCTGTGTGAGGTCTTTGCTGGCTGAGGTGGACACCAACCGTTTAGGACCTGTCATAGGTGCAACAGCTTCTCTCCCAGACCCCTGCTGTGGAGCCCCAGGACCAGGACCTGCCACTTCATCCAGGCCTGGGGACACACAGTCAAGACCCTTGGGGGAATGGGTCAGCTTTGCCTTCTGCTTGAAAGTAAACTTGGCCAGTTTGGCTGTGGGGGGCCCTGGTGTCCCAGGGCTCTCAGGGAACTGGGGTCTCTTCCTGGCAGGTGTTTCTGGTGGGCCTTCTGGGTCATGTGTGGGAGCCCCCTGCAGGGTGGAGGGGGCCTGGAGCAGTGCAGGGGCCTGGTCAGTGCACCTTTCCAGCCCTGGGGTGTCCTCCTGCTGCTTGTGTGAGCTTCCAGGGGCCCCAGAAGTCCAGGCTGGGCCTTTTCCCTTGGCACTGGAAGGCTGCAAGGGGGTGGCAGAGACTTCTGGTGACAGGAGCTGACCAGCTGCTAGAGGGCTCTGGTGGCGTGGCCAGCTGTGTGCTCTGTCAGAGCTTTCCAAAGCTGTATTTTCCCCGGCTGTCTGGGGGCCAGGAGACACCAGAGCAGTGTTTCTAGGTCCTGTCTGCTGAGCAGCCGTGTGGTCACCACCGCCCTGGCCATCATCTCTTCTCAGGGACCCACTGGGCCCTGGAGCAGGCAGGGGCTCCAGAGCTGGGCCTCCCCAGGGGCTGTCTCCAGGTGCCAGGGCATGCTGTGCCCAGGTCTTCCTCTCCGGGTTGTCCCCCTGGTCATCTCCGGAGGACTGTGGCATGGGCTCCACCTCTGCCGCCTGGAGTTGAGATGGATGCACATCCTGGTTCTGCAACCTGGCACAGACAGAGAAGGAACACGTGACCGAGGGGCAGAGTCCGCCTGGTCCCTAAGATGCCATCCGGGTGATTAAGTCCAACCTCAGCCCTGTGAGCACTGCAGAGCTTGCCAGGGCGCAAAGGGAACTCCCCTTCCGAAACATCCGTACGGAATGTGGTGCTCTGACAGGCGCTCTGAGGCACTCTGAACATGGATTGAAAGAGAGAAGGGAAAGCCGCTCTCTGAGAGCGGAGGGCACTGGCCGCAGCTCCTGCTGCTGGGGAGCTGCGGTGCTGGCCAGGAGGGCAGAACCAAGGTGGGAGGCTGCAGTCAGGACCACGAGAGCCTGCCTGGCAATGCTGGACTCCCGTGTGAGGGTCCCTTCCTCGGGAGCGCGGTCGGGCATCTGGGCCCCTCTGTGCTTGCCTTCAGAGCGGGCACCCAGGAGCCAGGACGCCCTCTCCTGCAAAGCCTGGTAATTGATATGGAGTCCAAACCTCTCTCCTCCCAAGTAAGCGATCTGCTCAGCCACATTCACTGTCAGTACACTGCACACACAAAGGACCATGCTCTACTAGCTGGGAGCACCCTGCAGCTGGCGCCCTCCGAAAGCTCTCTGGACACCTACAGGTGGCCTCCCGTGCCCCTGATTGTACCTTAGGACCAAGTCTGAGAAAAATCACATCCAGAAGCAGATGAGAAAACATGCATTTCACGTGGCATTTTTTAGTGGTACTGGAGATTCAGGCAGGACTTCAGGCTGAGCTATATCTCCAGCTGTGTGTGTGTGTGTGTGTGTGTGTGTGTGTGTGTGTGTGTTGAGTGCATTTTGAGACAGGGTCTCTGAGTAGGGGAGGCTGGCCTTGAACACACTGCCCGGTTCTCTGAGAGCTGGATCCCAGGCAGCTTCCATGCCTGGCCAGCACTGTTATTTTAATCTAATTCTCCCTCAGAAACCGAGTTCTCCCCACATACCATTTCTGCAGGCTCACCACACCTTCCTCTAGGACATGTGCTTCCGGCCTCAGCTTTGAGGCAGATGAGATGGCCATTATTTGGGGCAGATTGTCAATGGTTAGACATTTTCTACAAGTGAAGTCTGACCAAGAGTACCAGAGATTCTCATAATTGCTTGATCTCCTTAAGGGACAGAGCACTCTCTCCTATAGGGTCAGAACCAAGCGCTAGTTGGCCTTTCTTCTTGATTAGGGCTTGAGGTGACTCACCTTCAGCGTAGGGCACCGGCTTAGTTACTCTGAGGTACAAGGCCAGAACTTCACAAGGAAACACCATAGCAAAGAACCCCATCTTTTAGATAGTCCACACTCTTTCTCCTCCTCCTCTAGGTCATTTTTTAGTCGAAGCACAATACTGACCAGCACTCACATCTGCTCCTTTCCTGACCCCACTGTCCAGCAGTTCCTGTCACCGGGATGGCAGGACATGAGCAGCCCCTGCCCCTCAGGCAAAGCTCTGCCCATGAGGGGTGGAAAGGGTCAGGTGCAGCAAACACCAGGACTCGGAGGATAAGCTGCCCACTGCCCGACTCTGGGTAATAAAAGAGCCAGGAGGCCACAAGACGAGGCAGCTGGTTCCACCCGAAGTGCAGGCAGGATAGTCAGTCCCCTTCCCTGGAAGGCTGTGCTACCGTTACACATTAGAAAAAGACTAATGTGGCCCTAGCCAGGAGAAAGCAAACGGGAGCAGCAGAGGGAGCGCAGGGCTGCAGGCCTGGAGGCCTGAACTTGAGGCCTAACTTCTGTTAGCTGCTCAGCCTGAGGGCCTGTCAGGAAGACACAGAGAGCAGTAGAGCCACTGCCTCCTCCACCCCGACGACCCAAGTGTCGAGGCACCCACAGACTCGCAGTCAGCTGCCTTTCTGAGGTGAAGAATGCGTGTGCTCACGGGCTCCGAGACACATGCTTTTTCTTGTCCTCCCGACCTCTGGTCCACACCGCCACCAAGCCCAAGATGGCAGCTGTCGGCCCTGAGTTGTCGGCCAGCTGGCCTGCGAGGCGAAGAGACAAGCGCTGTCCTGGGCTTGCCTGCATCTCTGACACTTTCCGAGCGAGCACCAGGTAGGATTTTTATGTCTGTATTTACTTCTTTGTCTTTTTGTTTTTCAGTTGAGGTTTATTTTTGGTTTTGGTGCCCAGGACAGAACCCAGGGCTTTCAACTTGCTAGGCAAGCGTTCTGCTGCTGAAACAAATCCCCAGCCAATCTTTATTTTTTTTAAATTAAATTTATTGGCACAATTTAGATATTCATAAAATCATATTTGCCACAGGGAATTTGTACCTGTATATGACATATCTTGATTCCTCCCTTTCCCCCTCCCTGCAACCCTTCTCGTCACTTACAAAGCTTTATTTCCATTTGCTCCTTCTTTTATTATTTTTTCTTTTCTTCCTTTCCCCATTTACCCTCCCTAGCGCCTCTTTCCTTTTGAACAAATTCTTTTTTTTTTAAAGCCACTGAGTCTTAGAGTTTTTATTACACATCGAGAAACAGGACAGGCCTGAGATGCCAAGGGAGGATTTCTCCTCCTTCCCCTGCTGGGCTTTCCCTCCTTACCTCTCCAGTCTCTGAAGCTCTTCGCTCAGGAGGCTCTGCAGCTCCAGCCTCTTGAGGATGAGTTCGCACTGCTGCTGGTACTGTGCCCGCGGGTCCTCAGGGAAGGACGTGTGCAGGGCATTCACCCCTCCTAGCAGTGCACCGCCCTGCAGGGGAGCAGGCAGGCAGAGTCAGCAGGGCAGCTGGACCACTGGAAACCCTCACGTTGGGGCTGGGACCAGCCCCACGCACCCTACCCCACATATCCTGCCTCTGGGATCCCTTCTCTTCCCTCAAGCTCTGGGCTGCAGTGATTGCTACAGGATGTCACAGAGAGGCCACAGACCCTGCTGGGTGTGCTGAAGCCTACTGCTTTACACCAGCGCGCAGAGATAAGGGCAGTGTCTGCCACTCCCACGCTCCCGGCAAGCACTAGGTCTGAACACGATCGTGTGTATACCTCTAGACAGTGCTGGCAGAGCGCGCAAGCAGGGTAAGTACATGTTCGGTGCACAGGGACCCTCACCTGCATAGAGCACTCCATCACTGACACCACCGTGACCGCGTCCTCCAGAGTCACAGTGTTGCGGAACATCAGGCGGGCATGAGCTGTGAGAAAGAAATCCACTTGACTTTAGGACCACGAGGGGACAGATGTAACTCTGTGGCAGACTCCCTTCTCCAAACTGTGTTATGAATGAGCTACTCATAATAAATGAATTTCACCAGATGAAGTGCAGAAGTCCACATTCAACTGGCCTTACAGTTTTTTCATGAATAAGGGACTTGAACTTTCTACATAGTGCATGCAATGTTGTCTATGTATATGAAAGAGTACTCTGGACTCTAGAAAGTAAGGGGCTGTACAAACATACATTCAATATGCAGTAACTTAACGCTCACTTTTTAATTTGTTTTAGAGACAAAATTAAGCTCATTTTTCATCTCTGGCATTTCTTCTTATCTACAATTTATGAGTTTTTGAAAGCTACTAAATAAATAAGCCTGAATTTTGGGTATTTCTTGCCTTAGTATTAGGTATAAATCTTTGGGAAAAAAAAGAGATCCTTTTATTTTGTACTGTTTATTAAGCTTATGTGATTTCATTGTATGTTAACTTGCAGCTCATGTGGGTCTTTAAGCATTATTTGCATGGAGGCTAAAGTGCAAAAGCCAGTGTCAGAAGGAAGCGCGGGACATGTTCGGTGTGTGTGTCCACATCAGCCCGACCACTGCGGCAACAGCGGGAAGGGTCCGAGTGCTGAAGCTGATCAGGAACAGGAGATCCTGCTGTACATGCACAGCCTCCCACTGCAAATGCAGACAGAGCTGCCACCGAGAAAGCACACAGGGGAAGCGAGGGCTTCCATTAGAGGCAGTCCCGAGAGGGCTCTCAGGACGCTACTTCTGCCCAGCACCCCTTCCTGTCCTGCAGCAGTGATTCCTGGGGCTCTGAGCCTTCACTGTCACGTGACCACAGGCGCCCTCATAGGGATGGCGCTGTGGTTCCCATACCACGTTCTGCACACTGGGCCTCAGTGGAGGTGTCCCATGGCGAATGCCGCCCACCTTCTGCCAAGCGGATCAAGCTCTCCAGCAGACGGATGGTTGTGCGGGCCGCATTGCGGGCGTCGCTCTGCCTCTGCATCTGGTAGTATCGCAGGAGAACCTGGTTGCCCGCATCCGACAGCGTGGGCTGCAGCGTCCTGATGAGGCAGAAGTAGGTCTTCATCTTCTCCATGCTCCACAACCTCTCAGCCCTGCTTGGGTAACCTGCGTCAGCCAGCACGTTTCAACAGTGTGACATCGTTAAGGGTGCCCAGTTCTTGCTCTTGCCTGTAAAAGACAGCCTCCAGGCTCTGAAGTCGAGGAAATCTAGACCGTTCTTTGTCCCAAACAAGTAGTCTGCGGATCTGATTTAATAAAGGCATGCTCTGTAGGGGGCTAACATCATAGAGGATACTCCAGTCTGCTTGCTAGCAACCAGAGCACTTGGGGAAATCTGCTTACAGAGGGGCTTGCATTGAGCGATTCCCACGTCACAATTCAGTCCCAACTGTGTGGCAAGAGCTGAGTGACAGTAACGCGGTAGCATGAGTCACCTCCTCTCACCCCAAGGACACCTGCCTCCAGGGCAGTCTCACCCAGCAGGTGGCGGAACCCTTTCCCTTCTCATTATGCTGGGCCTGCCAACCACCTCTTCTCAACCCCCATCTTCTGTCTAAGCATCCCTCAGGGGTCTGCAAAAAAGATATCTTGGGTTTTCAAGGAAAACTGCCTTTCTCTAGATCTAAGCTCTCCCTGTCAGTCCAAATGGTTTTCTTTACAAACCTTTGTTCTCTAAGATGAAGGAGGAAATGACACGATCCCAGTCTTCATTCTTGGTATCCAGCAAAACTAGGACCAAGTCAAACCGACTGAGGAGCGGGCTGCCCAGGGCGATGTTCACGGACACAGACTCCTGGGGGTCGTACTGGCCTTTGGGGTTGGTGGCTGCCAGGATGGTGGTCCTGGTGTTCAGCTTGCATACAAGGCTGCCAAGAGAGAGGGCAGATCCATGGACGTGGGAGCTCAACCTTGTTAATAGAAGAGAGCTGCACTGGGACCTTGAAAATCCAGAGCAACTCCTGTGAAAGGCAACGTGTCATAATTCAAGGAGCTTCCTATCTCAGACACCAACTTTACCAACAAAGCACACTGAAAATAGCTTATCGCGAAGGAAACTCAAATTTTTTTCAATAAACAATATATATATATGTATATATATATAATTTTTTGAGGAATAAAGCTAGGCCTGGCGTGTGGTAGGCACGTACTCTACCAATGTGCTCCATTCCCAGCCCTTTATTTTTGTACTTGGAAGCAGCGTCTTGCGAAGCTGCCTGGGCTGCTCTTGCACTGGCGATCCTCTTGCCTTCTGAGGAGGTGGGAGTACAGAGGCTGGGTCTGTTAACACTTTTTATGCTCCTACAAAAGCACAGCACTCTGCGAGGTGCCAAGAGGCACAGAACATTCGGCCAAACATGAACAGTGCTCTTAAGAGCCTGGAATCAACTAGCGGCAGTGTAATTCGGGGAAGCACAGGCCAGGTTCCGTAAACACAAGGCTCCCGGGAACAGGGACGGATTCCATTCATGCTGCAAAAGGCCACCAGAGAAGCAGCAGCATGCAGCCTCTGCACTGCAGCACCGCAGCCACGGCATGTGGCGGCTCGTGGCTTCTGAGCAAGGGAGCTACACCCCCGGGAGGGCGGAGGTGGGCCATCCTAGGGAGTGGTGAGCGGCTAACAGAAAGCCTTCTGTGTGTGCTCTTCTCATCTGACTGCTCTGATCACAGGGGAAGGAGATCAGGAAGTCTCAGGGCTGACTTGGCCTGGGATTTGGCAGGTATGAAGGCAGCTGTGGTCGGCCGACAGCCACGGGAGAGGGCAAGGCCTGGGGAGATGAAGTCCTGGGTGGGGCAGTGCGGGCTGCATGGACACAAGGTAACTTCGCCCTCCCGTGCATCAGGCAGTCCTCAGGCAGCATGGCGAGGCTTGGACCTGTGATGCGCCCCATAGCCTGCCTCACAGGACTCGCAAGCCTGCGGGCTCAGCATGCAAGGGCAGCATCTGTTAAGGCCCAATGTTCCCAGCCACCTCCAGCAGCGACTTCCTTCCCTGAGCTGAAGGATTGCGAGAATCTCTGCAAGTAGCAGTCCTCACTGAATACAAGAAAAGCAAGGCGACTTTATGGAAAGCTAAATCCTTTTTTAAAAAATTAGTGAGAAGGGCATTTTTCAATAGACAGCCCACAACGGATAATTAAGGTAGCCCAGTAAAGGCAGTTGCACAGGAGCCCCCTCTGGCCTACGGGCAGTGTCATAAATGCTTCCTCCCCATCCTACCAATGCATGTTTAATCCCATGCAGCTGAGATGACTTGCATTTATAAAAAAGGAGCACTTCTGCAGTACTGGCAATGAAATAAAACATAACTTCACAGGAAGTAATTTTTTAAAAAATTATTTTCAGTGCTAGGTAAATCCAAGTGGCTGTGCTTCTACTCTCTGATGAACAGATACTTCTGGGCATTGTTCTATGTATAAAGGAAAATTCTGTTCTGGACAGTCAAGAAGGCTGATGAGTGCACAGTGGCATGGCTGCAGAGCAGGACGACGCTCCCAGAGCAGCGGCAGACGGCAGCTGAGCAGGGCTGCAGGAAGACCTGCCGTGGGGCAGCAGGATGAGCACAGGGTTCCTGGCCAGAGCACCAAACAGTGAACATACGAAGACTGGAGGGAGGTGGCGAATTATTTCTGAGGTAACTGGGGAAAAAAGTATTAAGCTTAAGGGAGGGGGTAAAGAAGGTTTGTATGAGAAAGAACAAGCTGCCTGCATGTAGCCATGGACATGCAGGTGACGAAAGGCCAGGGAGTGGGCGGGGAAGAGGTGACTGGGATCACAGGATCTTGCAGTAGAGCACGAGGGTGGGGCCGTGACCGACAGTGGGAAAGGATGCTGTCAACCTAGAGCCTCCAGAGCTGCAGCACCAACACCTCCGCTCCACAGCGCCCGGGGGGAGTGCTGCAGGACAAGCACAGCTGTACACGTGCACCTGCCTCCGATCGATCGCAGGTGCCGTGTGCATACTCGTGGCTCAGTTAATGACCACCAACTGGGAGAATGCAGAAGCTTGCGGCAGGCAGTGCATTTCCCACCCAGTCTGGACTCCACTTCCTTCAGTGATGTTAACAAAAATAACTACTACATTGTAGTAACACTGAGCATGTCGTTAGGCTCATGCACTCTCCTGGGCTTTTACCAGAAACCCGAGAGGTACATAATCTTTACACAAACTCAGAAATAAGGAAGCTAGGCTCTAGGCAACAGTGAGAGGCCGAAGATCCCGGGTCCCACATGCCGCGCCGGCCGGGGAGCACTGGGCCAGCAATCAGTCAGGGCATGGTGACCTGTACCTGCAAGCACAGCACTGGAGAGGCTGAAAATAGGAGGAGCACGGGGAGCCTGAGCTGCATAGTGAGACCCTGTACCAAATACATAAATTAAAAAAATCAGCGAGTGGCTGACATCTGCAGCGCCCTTTGCGTAGGTGGCCCTGCCCCTGCCTGTGGCATCTCAGGTGAAGAGCTCCTCCATCCGGTCTGATGCTTCTAGAATCTGTTCAGCTTACTTTTTCCCATTACATTTGATTCTTTTTGAGGGACTTATTATTATTATCCTCACGCTGTCAGGCACCAATTATACACACAGTAAACATATACTAATTAAATGATAAGGGAAAATAAAGTTACTTAGCTCAACATATATTTCTAAAATTCTGAGTTACTTTATATTTACAGGCTTTACCAGCCATAACTCAAAGGTGTTGATACACATTTTTTTCTGCTTTAACTCTGAGTGGAAACACTGATCTCTGGAAAAGCTACTTTTCCAGTTATCTGATACACATGTTTAAGCTTTCCTACAAAGGCCATAGCAGTAATTTTTACAAACACTGTAACATCAGGCTGCACAAGTTGCTCTGAGCTCAGACCCTGCTCCACTGTGAGACCCTGCCGTGACAGTGGCAGCCACTCCGCTGCAGCTGCCTCCAGCCTTGCTCGGCCAGGGCACGGCTGCCACATGCTCCCCGCACCTCTGCCTCGTCCCCAGAGGGGAATACCACATTTCTATCCCTTCACAGCTAATCAGGGAGGCAGGAATGTGCAGTGCGACAGTGAAGCATGGGTGAAAGAGCCACTGCTCAGACCCCGCCCCACGGCTCCCTCCGCCCTCTCCGAGGTTCTCTCTCTCAGCACAGGAGGGAGAAAGCACGTGAGGATGGGGCCTGGGCCTCGGTGACTGTGGGGAGGGCAGCTCCCACCCTCACCCTCGTCTCCTGTGACACAAGCGGGAGAAACTTCCTCTGGTGAGGGACGTGAGGAAGAGCTGAGTAGAGGAGAGCACTTGGCTGTGTGTCCATAACAGCAGATAGGAAAAGAAGGCTGGAAAAGGCTGGGGACAGAGGGCCCGCAGTGTCCTCACTGCATGAAGAGGTGCAGGGGAAGTTAGCCTTAAAGAGAAGGGGCGTTCTAACATCCACCACCACATGGACGAGGACACCATGCCAAATGAGATAAAACGGTCACCAAAAGACAAATCCTGCATGCCCCCCTGAATATTCAGTAATCCATTCATGGAAACAGGAAGTACAGGGTGGGTGCCAGGCCTGGGAGGGCGGCAGGGGGAGCTGCCTTCTGGGGCACAGTGTCGGGTGTGGACCGGAGTCCTGAATGTGGCCGGACAATATGGGACGGCATGTAACACGAACAAGCCGCTCGCTTCAAGTAGCTGAGAAGGTGCCCTCTAGGCTTTGTATTTTCACCATGCACAGGCAAACGAGAAGAGCCCCACCCACGCCCTTCACATGGCGAGGTCTTCACACCCACCGTGACGGTGAGGGAGGGCACAGACCCGGGGCGGGCTTGGGTCTGGTATAGGCACAAGGACGAAGCGACCTGCCAGCATGTTAAGCTGCTGTTGCCCCTAAGAGCTCAGCCCACCTAACCACAGCAAGCCCAACAGTGGCTGTGTGGGCTCCTCACCCACGGCTCTAGGCCACGCGGTGGCCCGAAGTGCAAGCGTCATGTGTGATAAACTGTCCCACATTTTTCCATCACTAGAGCCTCAGTCAAAACAAAACAAGAGCTGCTTAAAAGCATAAGCAGGAGTAACAAATACCCCATAAACTATACACAATAAAATCTTGTTAATGGCATTTCCAGTGCATTGTATATTTTTTGTAATTTAAATGTGAGGAACATAATTCTCCTTCAACTTTTGCTGTTGCTTGTTTCAGCAACGTGAGGAACTGAACCTAGGGCCTCCCCTATTTGCCCCACTTTTTAACAAGGGTGATAAAATTGAAAGTTACTTTTAACATCAACACTGACTCAGTGAGTCGTAACAGGCTCATAAGGAGCAGGATGGAAAAGAGGAAAGGGTGGGTGTACCAACCATATCGCCAGCTAAAGGGACAGAAGCCACGCATGCAGGACTTGAGTGCTGGCCTTCAAGGCTTGGTGGCATCTTTACGAGACAGGAGGGAGGGCAAATGTTTTCAGAGGCCCACGACATCCTGCAGCAGCAGGCGCAGCAAGACCCCACTGGTGCTTTGCTGGACACTGGCATGGCTGCAGCAGGGAAGGACGCAGCCCCAGCAGAGAGCTCCTTTGCTCTGGCAGCCTCCTCATCCAGGTCAGCCTCCTCCCATCTTCTGAAATGGAGCATGCTAGACTGGCACACCAAGAAGTAGTGACACTGAGGGAGACCAGCCATGGGACCTGGTGTCACCAAACCACCAAGAGTGGAAAGAGCAGCCAGGAGCCACCCACTCCCCTGGCTGGAAGTGAGGCTCACTCTGTGTGGCAGGCAGGTGCCTCTACTACGAGGGCTGATAGCACTGGCACTGAACTCCAGGTTGCAGCAGAGTGCCACAGTCCCAGCACCACTCCTCCCAGTATCACGCTCCCAGTGTGTGCTTCTAACAATTAAGCAAGAGGCCTCAGCTCCCTAGTAACAGCACACGAGGAGGTGGACAGACTGCGCTGATGGTCGTCAGCAGGTGCAAGAACCAGCCCTCCTCTGATTTCCACCTTAAGGGAAGTTAACGCACATCAGCTGGTGCCCCTGGGTGCTTCAAGAGCTGCTCAACCTAGACTTGGTGGCAGCCATCCTTGGGGCACTGCCCTCTTGGTGGCGCTGCTACAACTCACCCCTCTTTTCCCTCAACGTGCTGCCTTTGCCCTTAGCCTGAAGCTGCCGAGCTCCCCGTGCGCAGAGAACCCTGACTGCACCAGCGGCTCCTCAGTGGGCGCAGCGATGGGACCTGAGATGGTGTCACAACCGGGCCCCGAGCCCGCCTTAGAGATCCTCACCTGGCAGCCTGGTCTGGGCCAGATCACTGGCAAGGGTAGGTCCTGGGATACTCTGCCCTGCCAAGATACTATCTCCCTGAGTTGGGAAAGAACCCTGAAAACAGTGAATCAGCATCCTTCCCAAATGAGCACTTAGCTTGGTGTCCTACAGCCTGAAGGCCATCAGCACAGATGGCCCTTCAACTGAGGGCTCCCGAGTAGCACTGTACCACCTTTCCTGAGGCCCAGCACTGACGTGTGAAGCTCAGAGCACTTAAAGTGGCTGCCGAGGTGCAAGCTCAGTGTGCCATTTGCTTCTTAGTTTCTTCTATTTCACTGAGCAGTGAGGCCAAGGCTGGGGGACTGTTGGAGCCCAGCAGTCCAAGGTCAACCTGGGCAGCAGAGCTGAACCCCATCTCAAAAACCAAAGACAAGCCAGCTTCCAGGTTTACGTAACAGAAACCTGGCAAAGTGAGGGGCCTTCTCCAACATGTGCTGATTTAGGGAGACCTACACTGTAGTCACTGACACCAGGATGAGCATCCAGAAGGCTCTAGACATTGGAATGTTTTACCTTTTTTTCTATTCTGAGTACAGCAAGCTTTTGCAATGCAGAAGTCACACCGGCTCCCTCCGACTGTTTAAGCATTTGACAGAGGGCTGCTCTGGCAAGGCAGGCAGAGGACGAGTGGTGAAAACACTGTGTAAAGCTTAACTTCAACCCAAGAAACCAGTTTAGGAGATTTGAACAATTAAATGGAACCATACATAGAAAATGGGTGGCACGATAAAACAAGCACCTCTGAGAGACCACGCGCAGCTCCGGAGGCCAGCCTCTTCTGGCGCAGTGGCGCTCGCTGACACCGTAAGGGAAATGACAACTCAGACCGGAACTGTCCTGCTCGGCTCTCATCGCTAGGACGAAATACCTGACTGGCACAACAGAGTGGACAGGGGTTACTTATGGCATGTGGTTTCTGAGCTTTCTGCCTATAGTCAGCTGGCTCCAGAGCAGAAACAGCAAGGCTGAGAGAGTGTGGAAAAAGAAGGTTATGCGCCCGGCAGCAGGAAACAGGGCTGCGCAGCAGGGCCGGAGGGAGGGGAGGCACGGGACAGTGGTGCAGCCTCCTGTCACAGTCCGGGGCCCGCCTCCTCCAGGGAGGCCCCTTGGTTCCTCAGCCGGGCTGGGAACTAACTCATCACCACCGACCCACAGAGGAGGACTGTGGCCCTGGTCTAGGCACCTTCTTAAAGCTCCACCTGCAGACACAGAACATTTGTAATCTAAAAAAAAAAAAAATCCTTTCACACTCCAGGGACTCACATTTGAGACAGAAGAGAAAGCAAAAGCAGATCTCTTCAAGTGCTCCTAAAAAAGGTGTCGGGAAGAAACCAAGTGGCTCAAAGGAAAACCTGCAGCGACCCCAAAGATGGGGACCAGAATACACACAAAGTTTCCAAGTTTTATGTTTCAGGCCAACAGGAGAGAAGGCTTTCACCTGGTGAATGGTGAGATGTTAAGGTTTCCTCAGGGTAACATTCAGAGTAGGCTGTATCTGTATTTTGATAAAATTCAGGGAAATGTTCCTTTTTTACACTTTGCCCTATCTGCTACTAATTAACATCATGCTATGCTGCAAGTCTCTAGAGTTTTGCATTTGGGAATTTACTATGTTCTTTATGTTAGGAAGATTAACAGGCCTCTAATTAGGGGTAATGAACTTAGGATTCTGGAAGCTGTCAGCCCAAATGAGACAAATTACTGTTGGAAGCAAATCCAATTTTTTCCATGTACAGTAAATTAACACAGAATAAATGGTGTGAAAAATAAACACAAGTGAACGCCCTGTGCTCAGCGGGTCCCACACCAGGAAGATGACCACTGTGTTCCAGGCCTGGGGGGTATATGCTACTGCTGAGCAAGGTGAACACAACACGAAGTACCCCTCGCTTTTCTGTGATACTTCTAGACAAAAGTGAACATGTTTGAAAGACAACTTAGGCGGAGGAGAAAATTCTAACATTGGTACTAGCTATGATCTAGGGCAGAATGGTAGAAGCGACTACAGACTCATACTGCACAACTCAACCAAGAGTCTACATCTCAGGAGACTCCTGGGCCAAGCACTGTCCTGCCACGCTGCCACCCTTTCCGTCTGTATCTCTGAAACCTCCTGAGCTCAAGAGACCCACCTATAAAGAGTGATTCGTGAGTGCAGTAACCCACTAATGGTCACAGCTCAGCACGCTGCCAGGAGGCATTGCTGGGAACACTGCAGTCATCTCTCTCTGCTCCTTGTCCCTGCTCTGCTTCTTGGCCACCACAAAGGGAGCAGCTCCGCCCTGTCAGGCCCTTTGACCATGACGTTTCTAGCTTGGAGTCAGTGGATCATGGACTGAGACATTTGGAACCATGAGCCAGATTAACATTTTCTTCCTTTAATTTCTAGGTATTAGCATTCCCTCCAGCAACTGTAGTGACAGGTTCTTTGGTGTATTCCTTAGGGGATTTCTTTGTCCTCATTATAGTTCTGGATAGTGCCAAACAGTGCCATCTTACCTAGCACATGACCTTGTGATTTTCTCTGAGTAAACTTCTACTTAGGGACAACTGACCAGATGAGAGGCTGGCGTGTGTCCTGAGGGTAGTAAACCTACACCCTAGCCAGGGGCCAAGTGTGGGGAGTGGCTGGGGCTGGAGCACCATCAGGCCAGAACGTAGCACCCGAGGCTGGCCATGTGGATAAGCTATCAGGTGGAGAGGTTTCACATGACATCCATCCTTCCCAGTGGGCTGCAGCTGTTGGAGTCTCACCTCTTCTTCCTCCTCCTTCCTTCTGCCTGACCCTGAGGAAAGAGGGCTCCACACGGCCTCAGGTTTCTGTCTTCCAGCTCTGTCCTTTTTCTCCATCTTCTCGCTATCCCCACCTTGGGAACATGGGAGCTGCGTGGGATGTGGTGGCCAGGGAACTGTGGTTCCCTGCTCAAGTCTCTGCTTAGTAGATATGGTAGGATCTCCCTGAGTCTCTCTTGTAGGCATGTGAAATGGTGCCAAGAAAGACAACTGCCTTACTCGCAAGAGCTGAAGGAGGCAAAAAGACCCACAAACACAGAAAGCCAGCCCCAAGTTTTCTGAGTCACAGTAATGGCAGGACAGGTGTAGACATGAAAAAACTTCGGCTACTACAAACTCCCAGTTCACCAAGCCCTGTCACAGCAGGACAGGAGTTACAGCAGCACAGTGGGGAACAACAGTAGGACGGGCTAGTTCTGTACTCCGCTCTTCACTGTTATGCTCATCCTGTCTATGTCTAGTGCATGCTGTGATCAGTCAAAAAGAAGGAGTTCTCGATGCTGTTTCTTGAACCTGTACCACGTTTAGCACAGATCGCGTTCAACATCGCACAGTATAAAGGAAAACCATATTTATGTACATTTCTGCAGTAAGCCAACCAGCAGCTGGGTTGGCCATGGTAGAGGTGGTGGTCAGCTGATATTTTATCTCTTATATAATAGTCAATAACTTGTAGCATCTCCAGATAACTTCTTAAAGATTCTCTTTCATTAGATGGCTTGAATTTCTTACATAAAATTTTTCTACTCTAAACTTGAAGACCACAGTCCTATAGCAGCCTACCTAATCTGTAGGCAGCTCTGTCCCTGGGAAAGGCTTCCTTGTATTGATTTTGAATATGCTCTTAGTTGCAGATACTAAAGGGTACTACAGTTGAGATCTTTGAAATAGCTATAGATAACTATCTTTCCCAATATTTTTTTCTAGTATGGTTCAGAAAAATAAGCATAACATATTAAAATGTACAGCAAAATTATCAGTCAAACATTATCAGTTAAATAATAAGAATTCTAAAATAATATGTTGATTTCCAGGTTCCCAAAGGATAAGAGCAGCTCATTACATCAAAGGGTCTCCATACACCTTTCAGTGACATCTGAGACAAACAAGGATAGCAAATAAACCCATGCAGCAAAACTCAGGAAACTTAAAAATTAACTGTGAAAAGACCACGATGAACTGCAACCTGCATGTAAAAGACTTGAGACACCAATCAAGTTAACTCTGGAGATCTGGTTGAAAAGGAAAAAGAAGTAAAGTGGGGCAGAAGCAGGGAAGTGCAGTGGGGTCCTCACAATGATGGCTGCCAACAACAGCAGCCTAGAGGAGACCCTACGCGGAGCTGGGGAAGTCGAGGTCAGGTTTGAGACCTCAGAAATCAAAGCAGTTGGCTACTGGGAAAAACAAGGAGAGGTTTACAAGTTTCTGGGACCGGAGAAGGCAGCCTTGGAAAGTACTCTGAAGCAGCGGAAGGCAACCCGCCAGGGGTGGCAGTGCCTTGGAACTGTGTCAACTGGGAGGAAGGAGCCAAGCAGTGGACAGTGAAGACCTTACAGGAACAAACAGAATCATAAAACCAAGTGGCACATCAACAGTCCTCCTTAGAAAGCAAGCTTATCTTTTTTTTCTTTTTTTGCAGTACCAAGGATTGAACTCAAGACCTTGCGCTTTCCAGGCAGGTGCTTAAGCCACTGAGCTATATTGCCAGCAACAGTCCTCCTTAGAAGAGACACTATTCACTTAAGGCTGCTCGAAAAGAAAAATTAGTACACTCTCCAAGCTTCTCATTCTCACCTTAATAGAAGGCCTATTTATTTATTTATTTGGCAGAACCGGGGATTGAACTCAGGTCCCTGCACTTGCCAGGCAAGCGTTTATTCCACTGAGCCATCTCCCGGCCGTAGAAGGCCTTTTATTAACAACTTAGGAAAAGGTTCTTCGAGATGAATGGAGACAATGAGCACTGTCCATATTCAGCCAACACAAGGATCGAAATGGCTCGGTAATAAAGCCTCACCCTACCTCTCCCTCCAAGCCTCACAAGGCAAAGGAGATCTGTAATGAAATACTCTGATTTGAACGTAATATCCTTAAACAAATACTTTCATATATGAAAAACAGTTGCTAATCAAAAATTCAAAGTTTGTAACATGAAGGTACAGAAGACAGAAGATACACACACGCACACACACACATACACACACACAAGCACATGCATATATACCTGAAAAATAACAAGATGAACAGAACTACTGCCAAACTATGACTGAAGAAAATTTTCCACAAATAAAAGAATCTTCTACATTTCAAAGGCTTGTCATATCTAGAAAAATGGGCCAGGAATAGTCAGCTGAGACAGTCTTGTAATAAGTTTCTACTTCCAAAATGAAGGAGCAAGATCTTCTGAGCCTCCAGGCAAGCAAACCAAATCACCTTCCAACCAAAGGCAGACTGCATCAGGTTTGTCCACAGCAACATACAAAACAAAACGCCACGCAAGGCGCACAGCGCCACTGTCCCTGCATTTGGTCAAGCTGTCCCACAAGTGTCAAAGCTATGCAAAATGTTTGAAACATGCAGAAACTCAGCCCCGTCCTCAGACACCCATCACAAGGGTTACAGGACAAACCTCAATGCGCCAGAACACAACAGCAATCTACAGTATGAAGAGGACTACTGATAGAGAAGCGCTTACTGCTTTAATGTTAGATGCAAAGCTAAGAAAAGAAAAGGAAAAAAGTGGGAGAACAGCATGTGAATGCTGTTTGCACTGACAAAAAATACACAACTGTTTTCTTTCAAAGTGATGAGAAAAAGAGGAGATAGAATAATTCTGTTGATTACTATCTGGGCAACAGATCAGAATTACAGGATAATAATTTACAGTTTTCAATTGAGGAGAAAGGGAGCTGAAGGAATTATAAGGGATTGTGTGTGTTTTGCAGTGCAGGAGCCAGACCTACAGCGCGAGGCGGGCGCTTTCCTCCTGGGCGACATCACCAGCCCTGTAATAGGTGTTCTAAGCAGGTGACCCTGAGAATGGTGGTTGCCCAGCTGCAGCCATAGGTGGAATCCAGCCCACGACTAGTGTCGTGAATGAAAATTTATTGGAATCCAGCCTCACCCATTTGTGTATTTACTGCCTACAGCTTCTCATCCATTGCCTCCCTCATAGACATTTGAGTCTCTGCAACAGCAAAGGTGGGTGTAGGGCCCAGCACCCAGAGCCTTTACTGTAGGCTGGACATTTATAGAAAAAGTTTGCCAACTCCTAACCTGCAACAGAAATGTAAATTTTCCTAAATGCCAAACACAAAGACAAAGAAATCCAATAAGTTTACTTAAAAAATGAAGCAGTTGACACCAACCATTGGCCACACCAATAATTTGTGCTTAATTAGCATATTAGAAGGTACTTGGGTTCATGAAGCTAAGCCCAGCTTATGCTCTACGAGAGAACACAATACAATCCAAAGGTTGCACATAAAGGAGTTAGCAAAGAAATATGAGGCAAAAGCAAGTACTACCAAGTCAAGAGCTGTGATTCTCATAAAGGCAAGAAAAATTTCAGGGCAAGAAGCACTGTGACAAAGAAACACAAACGCTAATGGCTGCAATAACCATCACCACACAGAAGCAGCTGTAGGAAAGACACCAGGCATCAGAAACCCAATCACACAGCACTCAGTCTAAAACACATGCAGCAGATGAAAGGTAGGCGAGGAGGCTAGAGAAGATCTGCACAACGCCACTGGGAAGGCCTGCTGTATGTCCACGTGAGCACGGCTGTGTGCTGCGCCCTGACTAGAAGAACATTTTTCTGAGGTATACAAAAGGCGATAATAAAATTAACCTTGTGTTAGGCACAAAGGCAAAAACTCTGGCAAAGTTCCTTAAACTAGGAGTAGCACAAACTATTCTATGAGCACAATGCAGTAAACTGGAAATTAGTAACAACAGTAAGTAAATAATCAATGCACAACAGTTTGACACTGCCAAACTGTACGTGTAGAAGGAAGTGAGCTTTGTCTCATGTGTGGCTAAGCACAGCTGGCCGTGACGCGGAGCTGCAGGCCCCCCTGCCAAGCGCGTGGCTGTACGGTGCCAGGAGGCAGATATTTCCACGCTAAGCTGACAATATCCCTGCGAAAGGCCATGGTCATCCTCCTGTCACACAGGAGTGGGCTGAGGATGACAGTGAGTTTCCTACAAGTCTAAAAAGAATGAAGGCAGGGTGCAGCTGATGCTAGGTCTCTGTGACCCCAGAAATATTTGCTCTTTCACCATAACCAGCCAGACTTCTCCAAAGAAATGTTAACATTTAGTCAAGCTTTAGTTTAGATGTAGGACATTCCCTGCTGTTGTTACTGTTGGGTATTTGTTTTTATAAAAAATGTGCAATCTTTATGGAGAGTCCTCAAAAAGCTAATAATAGACATTCCATTTGGCCCAGCTATTGCTCTTCTGTAAATCTTCTTGGCAGAGTTAGCCACTTACAGTTTACCCCGAGCGTCACTCAGGCAGCAGACCAGCTGTAGTACTGACTATCCCAAGGGTCACTCAGGCAGGGGAAACTTCAACTAGGTGATTCTTACACTGAATACATTTGACAAAACTATCATTTTTAAATTTCCTTCTGTATCTTATAAAAATTTTTAAAAATATGCAATTTTTGGTCATCCTGTACTTAATTGGACAGATAAGTGGCTAAAGGCGTCATATTATACCGAAACA
>NDGN011459777.1:0-12123 GCA_002564285.1 Tympanoctomys barrerae | reverse complement strand
CATAATGCAGTAAAATGAGAAGGTATTTGGAATAAATGGCATTTGTAATTATTTTTTACCTATATTTTAATTATAACAGAGGTATAAATATCTGATTCACATTATGTGAAGGGCAGAAGATACTACTCAGATATGGTGGAAGCGTTCAAGGAAGGGAAGATAAAATCTTTGAAGAATGATCACAAAGTCAACAGGAAAACACAAAATATGGGCAGATACAAGCATACATTATTATATTCAAGCATTATGGAAAAATGGGACACTACTACAGATGCATGATAACTGGAGACTTTAAAAAGTGTCAAGTTCGTAGCTAAAGATTTGGTAATCATTGTCACTTTTTCAAGTACTAAAACAGTGGTCAATATCAAACAGTTTTGAAAGGTTTCCTTATATTTTTCATGTTTATAAACAGTTGAAACATAAATGAATCTTTCTAGCCTAGACAAGATAGTAAATATTTAAAACTAAAGATACATGCTTGACAAATCTAACTCTATCCTGAAAAGTGCTCATTCTGAAGAAAAAACATACAAATTTTGTATACATTTTCCTTAAACAGGTAAGTCATATTTTGGCAAAACTTCGATAATTGTATCTTTTGTAAGAAAGCATTAGTAGTTACAAATATTTCCAACAGTTTTACAAAACAAAGGAAACTATTTTAAGACTGAGGACAGAAATAACTCCCGACATATTCAGCCCCGCCTTATCTTTGACAAAGGGGCCAAAGACACACTGGAGCACAGCTTCTCTAATAAATAGCGCTGGAAAAACTGGCTCTGTACATGTTGAAGATTAAAACTGGACGCGTGGCTCTCACCAGGCAATAAACTAAAGATCTAAGTATTAAGACAGAAACATGAAATCTGCTGGAAGACACAGCAAGTAAAACTCCTGAAGCCACTGGCTTAACTAACACTTTTCAGGTTCGAGTTAGATTTGTTAAACGTATAGCTTGATGCTAAGCTCTTGGTGTAGGCGGTGACGTTAGGAATGAAACCCCAGTCACACAGGGACTATCGCAGAGTCAACAACTGGAGTCATCTCATTAAAAAGATTTTGCATAGCCAGAGAAGGCAGCAACAAAGTGAAGGGACAGCCCACAGTGTGGGGGGAAATGTTCTCCAGCTGTTCCTCAGATAACAGATTATGAGCAAGAACGCCTAAAGAACTAAAAAAACCTCAGACCTCCCAGATTTAAAGATCCAATCCAAAAAATGGGCATTGCAGAGGAATACACATTTTTCATATGAGGAAATGCAAGTATCAAATAAATATTTGAAAAAAAATGTTCGACATCACTGGTCATTCAAGAGACTAAGTTAAAACCACACTGAGATTCCATCTTGCCCCAGCAAGAGTGGCTGTGATCAAGAAATCAACCAAGAACCAATGGTGGAGGGGCTGTGGGGGAAAAGGAGCCCATCTCCACTATGGGGGGAGTGCAGACTGGTACAGACTCTGTGGAGTCAGTGTGGAGAGTCTTCAGAAAAGTAAGACTGAGCGTCCTATTGAACCCAGCTACTCCCCTTCTGGGTGTCTTCCCAGACGAACTAGAAACATTGTACCAGAGTTATATGTGCACCCATGTTTATAGCAGCACAAGCTCTAGTAGCTAGAACCTAGAAACCCCAAATGGGCTGGCCAGGTAGCTCAGCGGATTAAAGTGCCTGCAAGCAGGCGCAAGGGCTGGGGCTCGATCCCCAGGCCTGCCTGCCAGCCCCACCCCCGGGGCACGCTGAGACARCAATTRAGACTGGGCRTGRAGGCWGCGCATGTAATCCTAGCTYTTGGGAGGCTGTAAACAGATGGACCACTATGAGTCTGATCTAGTAGTGAGACCCTGAACACCCAGTAGACCCTTCCCTAAAATATAAAGAGTAAAAAAATAAAAATAAGTAAATAAACACGCCAAATGACAATCAACTGAGGAATGGATAAAAAATATGTGGTCTTTTTATACAATGGAGTACTACTCAGCCATAAAGAAAGATAAAGTGGAGACTTACATGGGTAAATGGATGCAACTTGGGACCATCCTCTTCAGTGAAATAAATCAGACACTAATATGTATACATCATATTGGCTCCCTAGTGTGAGACTCTAAAACAGTAAATGTGATCCAAAATGTATAATAGTTATTGTAAAATGGGAAGAAACTTCAAAATGAAAGAGAAACTGGAGAAAAGGAAGGGAAAAGCAAAAAGCAAAAATAAAATATATATATATATATATATATATATGATAGTTAAAATGAATGGTTATGCTACTAATTTCAGTTCATTCAAAATACATTTTTTGGTCAATTAAATGCTGATATGTCGTACACTGAGTAATTTAATGACAGCAATACACAATGTATTAACATTGCTACTCTCCTATCAGATTGTTTTGATTTTTTGTTGTTGTTGTTTTGTTCTGCTTTGCTTTTTGTTTCTTTTTTCTTTAAAATAAAAACCTTAAGCCAGGTGCGGTGGTGCATGCTGTTACCCCAGCACTCAGGAGGCTGAGGCAGGAGGATTGCTCCAAGTTCAAGGCCAGCCTGGGCTACACAATGAGTCCAGGGGCAGTCTGAACTACACAGTGAAACCCTGCCTCAAGCAACAAAACAAAAAAAGAATTAAAATAAAAATTTTTTTGAAAGACTAACCAAGGAATGTGTGGATAGTAGGGGAATGGAAGGATGGAAATATACCACAATATATAAATTCTATGGATAAAAGCTTTAACTTCATATCTTCTGTGTCCATACGATGTAATAACACTAGCTGAATTCCTGAATAGGGTGCTTTTTATAACTGTTGGTGTAAGATAGACTTGGGGATTAACTCACAAAATCAGATCACAGTGATACTAGGAATCTCAGAAGTTATCCAGCCAAATCCCGTCCCTTATGAGTAATATACAGATATTAACAGTTATTAAAATAATCAGCCAAAGTTGATCAGTTGGTGGCGAAAACCATAACGCACCTCATACACACTGAAAGATTTATTCCGTGCTCATGAGTAGCAGCACTTTTGATCAGACACTTACCTTCAACAGTGTCTACTAACTCACGGTCTATGTCCTTCTAGCCAGGGAGCCCCCTATTTGTCCCACTGGTGAATAGAGGGCTCTCACTAAGTGTCCCCGCATTAACCCCAAGTGATATGAGCAAATCATTGTCCTTGCCATCAGAAAGCTCATTGTCACCCACCAGGAGAGCTGCTCGCCCCATTGGTCTGGCTTCCAGACCATGTTCAGGGTAGGATTTTTTTTTCTTCAAGGTTTGTTTCTTGCCACTAGAGGGCAGGAAATGCTTTGCAAAGAGAAAACAATTCACTGGTTAGCCATCAACCCCCCACCCCCCAGGAGTAAGCAACCTCCTTACCTGAAGAGCAAAGATATCCCAAAGTCTACAATCTTCAGCAAAACTCTTGCATTCTTCACTGTTCCCCTTAAACACCTCGGCTGCCTTGGTGAGTTTGGTTCAAGTTGATTCATTTGGATCCTTAATATATTTGCCCCCTTCCAACAGGGAACCTCTGAATACATTCAGATTAAAAATGCTCCCATTTAAAATATTTTACACTAAGCAAACCCTAAAAATGCAGTGGTGGGATCCTTGTATTTCTGGGGCCAAAAGGCTCCTTTCATTTTTGTTCCGTGCAGCCTCCTGGTGTCGGACTGCTCGGCTTCCAGAAGTCACTGTGGCCCTCACTCTTCCTTGGCCTGCTAGGTGATCGGAGTAGATCTCCTTAGTCCGTAGCTTTGTTAACTGCAATAGGTGACCCAACCTTTTGATTGTGTTTTTCTTTTCATATATTCTCCCCTTTTCAACCCACAGTCCCTTCCAGTGTGAGTGGAGTGACAGTGAACAACTTAGGTCGCCATGACTACCTCAGCGTCTCCTGGCTGCCCGCACCCGGTGATGTGGATAACTACGTAGTGACCCTCTCTCACGATGGCAAGGTGGTTCAGTCCCTCGTCATCGCCAAATCCGTCAGCGATTGTTCCTTCAGCTCCCTCACCCCAGGCCGCCTCTACAACGTGACCGTAACCACCAGGAGTGACAAGTATGAAAATCATTCCTTCGGCCAAGAGCGGACAGGTGAGCACGCGTGAAGGTGCAGGGCTCCGTGAAAGCCAACGAGACATGTGGCTCAGAACGTCACGGAGACGGAGCAGTCCCGAGATGAGAGCACAGAAGGCAGGCGAGATCACAGAGCAGAGACGAAGTCTGTACTGTGTTTGAAGAAACTCCTTATGTGATTAGATGTTACCTTTACGGGAAGATTCACACAGCCTTCATGGCTAGAATTCATATTTGATTCCAAGAATGGTGCAAGTGTTTCTGTTTAGGGGGTCCTTTTTAGGAACTGGCTTTACAGACATTAACTAACCCTCAATGAAGTTGTTATTGGGCCGGGGAGATAGTTCAGTAGAATAAGCACTTGCTTGGCAAGCGCAAGGGCCTGAGTTCAATCCCTAGTTCCACANNNAAAAAAAAAAAAAAAAAAAAAATTGAAGTTGTTATGATTCCCATTTCATATATTAGGAAACCGAGGTTCAAAGAAGTTAAGCAGCTTAACCAACAGTTGACCTTGCTAAACAGCCAATAAATTTCAAATCCTAAGTTTCAGTCTTTTCCTCATTGACACAAATGCCTGCAAAGGTTTCTATGCTAAAATCTCCCCTGAAATGTGTGTTGGTCAGGACTATTATTTATCCTTTTTCACATAAGGTGGAAATGTGAACCTTTGTAGTTCTGAGGCCAGGGAGCAAAAATTCTTAGCCAATGAAACATCAGGTCTTTGATGTGCTGGAAAGAACTAAATATAGGTAGCCACCATTTCCCAATATATTTATGCTTTATGGGGTTGACTTGTGAGATTTCTGCTTAAGGTTAACCTCAGTATTTTATCAAGTCTCTTAACTTAGCTCAGCATTGATTTATTTTTGCCTTTAAAAATGTCTTTTTCCATAAGGATCTGGGACAATCGTCATTATCCTATTACCCAACATAGAATTTGGGGTTTAGCAGGCACTCAGTAAGTATTTGTTGAATGAATGACCAAAACTCAGGTCAGAGTTTTCACCTAGTGGCCCATGGGTGGACTTCAGACATGTAGTAACCCCTGAAATTATTGGGAACTTGTTGAGGTTAAGAAAGCTTTCTGCATTTCTTTGGAGAAAGAGTCCAGATTTCATAGCTTCTATGCTTACCCTCCAAAGTATAGAAAGCCTGCCTTACATTGTTACAGAATGCTAACATTGAAAAGATCACTAGAATGCCCTTATTTGGAAAGTCCAGTGGAAGGGTGGCTCATCCAAGGCCACGTGGCCATGACCAGTAACAGGGCTCAGCCATTACAGCACCTAGACCAAAAAGTACCGACTAGTTAGGGATATAGAGGTTGCTCCCACTTTCTAACAATTTAATTATACTGCTGATCACAATAACAACTTAAATCTGAAAAGTTGATTTTCACTTACAAAGCAGTCTTAAGTCAATGGAGCCAATGAATTATGTTGGTCAACCTGGAGCCTAAAACTCACTAGAAATTAAAGGAATGTTCCCTATCCATATGACTTCAATGTCACCACGCTCTTGTGCCAAGGTTGTTTCTAATCATAGGAAAAGCCATCCTCTCTTCAAAGCAGCCTCTTGACTCTTCTAACTCTTCTAATGAACTTAGACTTGGCGCATGATTAATGGAAGCAAATGATTTTAACTGGAGAGTCATGTCTGAGTTGTTGTCTTGTTGATTTTGGCTGATTATCTTAATGTCCTTTTCCTTTCCTAATGAGCTTCTTCTAAATTTTGGGTGAAAGTGCCAATATTTCTTGTTCTGTATCTGCCATCTGACCGTGCAGCAAGGCAGTTCTCACAAATTACTACCGTTCTACCCGCAGAGCTTCTTATTGACCTGACGTGGCATTCAGGCTAGTTTTTCTTCCTATAATAATTGTTTTGCCTTCAGTAAATTGCCTGGATCATTGACATTTCTTAGCCTGTACATAAAATGTCACTTTAGAATTTCTTCTGAATTCTACATTGACTAAATGCTAGAAACACTACTATTTGCCTCAGACAAAATTTTACGAAAACTCATCTACCTGTGCTCTAAGACTGTGGTGAGCTATAATATAAAAATATATACCATAATATAAAAACATATGCTATAATAAAAAAACTAATCAGTAAATATAAACCAACAAAAAATGTTAATGCAATTTGTCAGTGTAGAAAGCATTGTGATGTAGTTTAGATAGCCAAATACTAAAATTTTTGTGTTGTTCCAAGATTTGAAACAAGTAGCAGAAAAGAACACAGCCTGGTATATAGTAAGAACAGATATCATTTAATGTACACTAAACACACGCTGAAGTTGTACAGGACAAAAGGATGTGTTAATATTGGGACAGAAGTATATTCCTTAGATCTTAGATCAGGCCTCTTTTCAGCCCTCTTCGTTAATATTTCTAATGTCTGGTTATATCCAAAAAGAAAAGAATCTGCGATTCAGTTAATCAAATTTAGTACTAAGTACACCATCAAAATAAGCCTAATCATTCCTTCAATAAAGAACAGTGTGCCTAGTAATACACATCTACCTGTTTATTTATTGAGGGGAAAACCACAGGTGCACAGAACTGTTTGTTTAGGTGTTTGTTGGGAGAAGCCTCAGGTACCCAAAATTAACATTAATCATAATTCTTGGTGTAGAATACCGTGTATCACATCATACTTTTATTTTTTTAAAGTCATCTGGTGAGTAACTTTTAATAATGCCAAATGTCCATAAGGAATTGCTGCCTGCGGTGAGAGCCGGACCTCGACAGCAATCCGTGTGTGTTGCTGTTGTGCGCACCTCATGAATTCACCTGAGGTAACCAACAGCTTGCCGCTGTTCATATCTCCTTTGCTTCCCACCCTGCACAGTCTGACTGCCATTCTGTACAGGCCCAAGACCTGGGGGCTTTAACTTTATAGTTGTGTTACCAAACAAAAAGTGTTTTTATTCAACATGTATTCTTTTGAACTTTCTTTAGAGTTAGATTTTTCCATTGTCATAATTGTCAAATTTGGCCATATTTTGATGTTAAAAGCAAGAAATTATACTTCTATCTTGAGTCAATAAGAAATGATGACTATTATAAAATATATCAATATAAAATTAATTTACTATGATATAATATAAATGTCATATTGTCCAGTGGAATGGCTCCAATAGAAAGCCATCCTTGGGGCCAGGGAGATAGCTCAGTAGAATAAGCACTTGCCTGGCAAGTGCAAGGGTCTGAGCTCAATCCCCAGTTCTGAAAAAAAAAAAAAAAAGAAAAGAAAGAAAGAAAGAAAAGAAAAGCCATCCTCTCGTACACTTAGTTTTACCAGATTGTAACATTGTAATATTCAAATAAATGCAAAATGGTATTTTGTTGTGGTCTTGAATTTCCTTCCATTTAAAAAAAATTATGTATTTGGTACAGGGTTTAAAGGGTCTCGCTACACAGATTGGACTTGTAGTGATCCTTCCTGTTTTTCAGCCTCTGAAGCACTGGGATTACAGGCACATGCCACCATGCCCAGTCTCAATCACTGTCTCAGCGTGCCTGGGGGTGGGGCCAGCACAGCACACCAGGAATTGAACCCCAAATCTTGCATCTGCCTAAGCAGGCGCTTTAGTCTGCTGGGCTATCTAGCTGGCCCTCCTTCCAATATTTTTCAGTGTATAACATCTCTTTATGTATTGATTATGTGTTTCTTCTTCTGTTTCTATTTGGGTGTTCATGCTTTTCTTGGTAACTTTTTAATCACATCTTGAGTCACCAACGTATGCTGTAATTATTATTTTCACCATCATTCATATTAATATCAGTTATCACATTTATTCTCCATCATATATGCAACATTTCATGTAGGCAAATGATGGGCTGTGAGTGTATTCATCAGATTCTGTCAAAAAAAAAAAATGTCCATTCAATCACTTCAAGTAGTGTGGTCATCTTTTCCCTCCAGAAATTTTTGATCTAGAAGTCAAAGATCCTTCTTTAAAATGCACGCACTAAAAATCTAGTTCCTTGTTTTTATGATCCGAGATTGTCATCTGTGATCTATCGCTCACTCCGAATCACTGACTCTAGCTCTTCCCTCTCTTCTTTTTCAGTGCCTGACAAGGTCCAGGGCGTCAGTGTCAGCAACTCAGCCAGGAGTGACTATTTGAAGGTGTCCTGGCTGCATGCCACAGGGGACTTCGATCTCTACGAAGTCACCATTAAAAACAAAAACAACTTCATCCAAACCAAAAGCATTCCCAAGTCAGAAAATGAGTGTGTATTTGTTCAGCTCGTGCCTGGACGGCTGTACAGCATCACTGTTAGTACAAAGAGTGGACAATATGAAGCCAGTGAACAAGGAAATGGTAGAACAAGTAAGTGGCACGACTGCAGATTGACTGAAGGTGAAGGTAACTGAGTAACTTAGTTCAAGCTTGACTGTTTTTTGATTGCTGATTGGTAAGTTTCAATCTCAGTAAGCATTATGGTACATCCTTATAGAATATTCATTAGTAGGTAACAGCAAGCATGATGGGGAGAAAGAAGGCCAAATATTCCATTTTCTCCCCTGCCTTTTGGCACTGCAGCATTAAAATTCTAAATTTATTTTATCTTACAATGAAGCTCTTTATCACCTTTTACAATTACATTTTACCAACATGCAACACACAGGTTTAGTGTCAGGAAAAAACTCACAATTCTAACGGGTGATTCCAATTTTTCTGGATTATGCATGAAATAGATCACGTGTTTTATTTGGACAAGCGAGATGTTTGTCAGATTCTTAAATGTCATTTCATAAGTTACTATGTAGCTAAGCTCTGATGAGTGCCGGTCCTGAAGCATCTTCTCTTTGTCTGCCCAGTCCCAGAGGCTGTGAAGGATCTGACGCTGAGGAACAGGAGCACTGAGGACCTACATGTGACCTGGTCACGAGCAGATGGGGATGTTGACCAGTATGAGATACAGCTGCTCTTCAATGACATGAAAGTATTTCCTTCCTTTCACCTTGTGAATACCGCAACCGAGTTTTGGTTCACTTCCCTCACACCAGGGCGCCAGTACAAAATTCTTGTCTTGACCATCAGTGGAGATGTACAGCAGCCAGCCTTCATTGAAGGCTTGACAGGTAATTTGAAATTTTGTTTCTGAACCAGCACGAATAGATGGTATGGGATGTCCCCGGTATCTAAAATTGGAAATGATATTTAGAAGGAGAGGTGAAGGGGAGAAAGGTGACTTGATGGTGACAATGACATTGTCTAAGCCCGGTAACAAAGAAACAGTATGATGGGGTGGAGTGGACAAGCTTTCGGAGAAGTAGCATTGAGTTGACTTGTAGCTGGTGCTTGTGAGACACATGGATTATTGTATTTTAATAAATAGTTTTTATCTGGATGCTACTTCTTTGATATGCTCTTCTGCTACTATAATAGTATTACTGACAGCTTACCATGAACCATAACAAAGCACTATCAGTCTGCCTTCTGTTCAATCCTCAGAGCTCTATGTGAGGTTATTGTTATCACTGCCACATTTCTTTTCTTTTCTTTTCTTTTTTAATGTATTTAGTGCAGGGTCTACAGGGCCTCACTACGTAGATTGGACTCATCGTGATCCTCCTGTTTTCAGCCTGCTGAGCACTGGGATTGCAGGCACGGTCTCAGTCACCATCTCAGCATGCCCCAGAGGCGGGGCCAGCACAGCACTCAGGGGATCAAACCCTGATCCCTAAGCAGGCGCTTTAGTCCACGGAGCTATCTGGCTGGCCCTCTTGCCATTTTTCTTACGGCAAACTAAAATTTTATGGAGGCTCAAAGATGGACCTGTAGTCACACAGCTAGGAAATGAGGGAACTAAGATGTGAACTGAGGCAGTCTCATTAGCACCTTGCTTGTCAGTGGCCTTCTCCACTTGCAGTAATTGGCTTTGAACTCCCTCTCCCAATGCTCCTGCAGAGACTTCAATGCAGGCAGAAAGGTCAGAGAAAACTGGTGCAGTGAAATCTTTTCTTTCGTGTGTATTCTTTCAGCAGGTGCCAACATAGAACACGCATGGCAACTCACTATCCTTCCTGGGCTTCCTCCCTCCCCCTTCCTCTTCCTTTTTCTTCAGTGCTGTAGATTGAACCCTTGCTCGTGCTAGGCAAGCACTCTGCCACCGGGTGACTATGCCCTCATCCCTACAGGAAAGCCTTGGTGGTAAATTGCCACCACCTAGTCTCTAAATGACGGTGTTTAAGCTTGTTTTTGTTTGTTTGCTTGCTTTAGTGCCCAGCACTGTCAAAAACGTTCACATTTCTCCCAATGGAGCAACAGACAGCCTGAGGGTGACCTGGACCCCGGGCAGTGGGGACGTTGACTCCTACGTGGTATCTGCATTCAGACAGAATCAGAAGCTTGAGTTTCAGACCGTCTCCAAGCACGTGTCGGAGCACACGTTCCACAGGCTCGAGGCTGGGGAGCAGTACCGGATCGCGATCACCTCCGTCAGCGGGACCTTGAGGAACCAGATAGAAGCACTTGGGCGGACAGGTTGGTGTCCCCTTGGAGATGGGCCACATGGTAGGATGCTCCGTGGTGTTCTGGAAGAGAACAGTGAATGGGCTTGTCTGAGTACAGATCAAAAAGTTCCGATTTCATACCTCCCAAGTTTGTGCAGTTCACAAAGTTTCAAGAGCCTTTCTCATTTTTTCTTCCCATTTGTTTCAGTAGCAAATTTCCAAAAAAAAGAAAAAAAATGAAAACCAAATCACCTGAGTGAATTTTTGTACTTCCTAAAGAATGTAAATTTGTAATTTTACTAAGATGATGCACCCTTCAAAATTTCATGTTTTTCTCAAAATTATTTTTTAAGGAAAAAAGACACCTTGCCGCCTGTTGTACCTGTAATAAATATCAAGTGAATTGTGTCTATTTGAACACAAGCAAACTTGTCTATGTCATTATTGTTATATTATTTTTTGTTTGTTTCTTTTTGGTGAACCGGGGTTTGAACTCAGGCCCTTGCACTTGCCAGGCAAGTTTTTATTCCACTGAGCCATCTCCCCAGCCCATGTTATATTATTTTTAAATAAGAAATAAGCACCTACAAAAAGGTCAGATAGTTAAAGTAACATCTAGTTATACTGCAAGATAGAGACCGTTGTCTGCATCTTACAGATGAGGAGAATAAGACTCTGAGAGTTTATTAAACACCACCATGTTACATGTAACATGAACTAGAGCTGTAATTTGAATCTAGGTCCATCTGACTCCCAACTCCATTCCCTGGCTTCCGCAAGGCGTATTTCTTAGATGTTGCCTGTTCTCTCGGCCATTTATAAGACAGCAGGGCTGCGGCTCCCAAGCCATGCCCTACCTTCCATGCAATTCATATCTATAGCTATACTATATGCCTCTAACCTTACAGAGCACTATATTAAGGTGTTATATTAAAAGGTGAGTACTCATTAGGAAGGCAGAGCTGCCGACCTAAGGACCTTATATGATCTAATGAAGAAGATAGAGAAGCAAATGGGAAGTGAATATACAAGTTTGTGATTTTATGGGAGTGAACAAGAAGAGTCAAAGTTGGCTGGGGAGATAGCTCAGCTGTCCAAGTGCCTCCCTGGCAAGCACAAGGAACCGGGTTCGTTCCTTGGTACTACATGCTGTGCCATCCCAGAATCCCAGGCATGCTGTGCCGGCCCCAGGATGGGGCACGATGGTGCACACCTGTAATTCCCATGCTGGGGAGGCTGAGACAGGAGGATCACTATGAGCCTGAGTTGTGAATCCAAGCTGTGAGTCCAAGCTGCATAGCAAGACCCTGTATCAGAAAATTTAAAAATTAAAAAAAAGAGTCAAGGAAAGCTTCTAGGAGGAAGTAATACTTACACAGACACCAGGAAATCTTCCAGGTGAAGTGCAGATTGACCTGGTTCCAGCAGAAAAGCAAAACTCTAGAAGGGAGAGAAAGCACATGTTATGTGTGTACTAGACTAAAAAATGTCAGCCCGGTGCCCGGCTAAGTAGATACACAGACCATGAAGGGCCTCAAGTGGCCGGCAAGGAGTTTTAGGATCCCAGAGAGCCA
>NDGN011459775.1:0-18416 GCA_002564285.1 Tympanoctomys barrerae | reverse complement strand
GCTTAGAATTGGAATGTTGTTCATCTAACTTAAGGTAGATTTTGAAATGTTCATGTAACAAGTGTTTGTTATAAATGAAAGTGCTGCAGAAAAAAACCTTGTATACTCAAGGTCCATTTTCTCCTTCTTTCAGAAAAGAATTCTTAAATTGCATCTGGGCACATGGAGGCCAGTTAAGGATTGTTTTTGCTCATCTCTCCTTGCCTTAGGGTCTCGCCATGTGCCTGATTTCTAACAGTGGGATATGACCAGAGACATAAGCAACATTATAAAAAGGGAAAGTGCAAAGACATCACTTCTCTTGGCTTCTGCCTGTCTGGTTGGAATGTGGACATGGTGGAGGGCGCTGGGATGAGTAGCTTAGGGCAGGAGATGAAAGCTGTATGCTCAGAGTGCTGGAGGACAGGAGGTACCCACCATCACAGGACAGCATTATCAGCACACATGTCTTTCATGATTTTATTTTTAATTAATTAATTAATAAATTTTTGTATTTTAGGGGAGGGTCTACTGGGTATTCAGGGTCTCACTACTTGATTGCACTCATAGTGATCTACCTGTTCACAGCCTTCCAAGGGCTTGGATTACAGGCGTGAGCCACCACGCCCAGTCACAAGTGCCATTGGGTCACAATTGCCACTGGGGCAGGTCCAGCACCGCAGGCCCAGGGCAGTCTTTCAAGTTTTACTGCTATTTAAGGAAGACTTCTCAGCTTCTTTAGGTTACTATCACTTCAGGCTTTAATATTATAGCCAGATCTGTATCTTAACAAATTCATCAAGTGGTTCAACAGAGGTTAAGAGGGAGAAATAGTAATAAAAATAACTGTATTACCTTAAAAATGAAAGCCAAGAGTGGATTTGATAAACAGCAGGAAATAGTCTTAGAAATACAGAACAATCAGATTATGAAGGAATTTTTTTGGTTGAGTTCAGTTTCTCTGGTTGAATACTTAGGATTTTAAGTACACATTTACATGTTAGCAAATAAGAGCAAATTAAAGAGTTTTAAACACAGTTTGTGTACTTATTTATTAATTAATCAACTCATTCATTCATCAAATATATGTTGATTTCATGCCCTGAATGATATTATTAAGAGTCTCATGCTCTACCGACTGAGCTAGCCGGGCACCTGAATGATATTATTAAATACTGTGTTCTTCAGTCAGGTGTGGTGTCACACGCCTGTAATCCCAGCTATTCAGGAGGCTGAGAGAGCCTGCATTTAAGGCCAGCCTGGATAATTTAGTAAGATCCTAACTTGAAATAGAAAACAATAGATTTGGGAATGTTGTCCAGTGCAAAGGTGCTGGGTTCTGTCCCCAGTTCACAAATAAATGAAATATTACCACCCTCAACACCACCACCAACAGCAACAAAAACAACACCTCACCATAGCTTCACTAATATTTTGCAACTTGGTCATTTTGAAGGCATGTGACAGATGGCATATGGACCTTCAATTGCATTCATGCCCCAAGCCCACAAAAATTAGGGCTGGTCCTGGTTATATTCTCTGTTCTCTGGGACCAGGTTCAACTGGAGGGAAGAAGCTCGATGTAACATGACTGCCATTTCAGAGTAAATTGAATTCAAGAATAAAGGATTGGAGGTTGGAGGTAGATCTCGGGGGCCAAGTGCCCATTTAGCCATGTGAGACCCCAGGTCTCAGCAGCAACAGGGAAAGATAATAAGAGAGGAGATGGAATATTATTCAAATTCATTGGGTAAAACTTAAACCTGACTTGGGAAATGGAGAACGATCATTCTAGAAGCGATGCTTAATTTGAGGTTTAAACAGAGATTGGAAGTAAATCAGATAAGAGGAATGATATGGTAGAGAATGTTTTGGGTAAACTCAAATGAGAGGACAAAGCTCACTGCAAGAACAAAGACAATACAGAACTGTCAAACTACAGAAAGTGTTGAGAATGCTTGAAGGGTTTTGACTAGCAAAGACATTTAAAAAGAAAGAGGAGACCTAAGGTCCATGTCTAAAGCAATATTTATGAGTTGGTGAGATGAGGATGAATATGCTATGTAAATTCCTGGCCATCATTCCCACTGAGACATAGGGTTTATGGCCCCTTAACTTGAGTCTGATATGTTCCTTGAATTTGCTGATATGCTGTCAAAAATAGCATGTAATCGCAATAATATTTGAAAATTTAAATATCCAGACCTGGGAAGGTGTAATAGCTGCTACTTTAGTCCTCATGGATGTTTGTCATGTCAGATACCAGGACTGAAAGAAAGATTCAGTGAGCCTTACTTCATTCTAGTCACAACTGTCTTTTTCCAATGTGTGAATGAGGCCACCTTGAATGTGACAGTTCCAGTTCAGTGAAGAGAGCGACATAGGAACATGAATAGGAATAACATATGGAAAGAAACTTCAGCTTTACATCAGACAGCCAATAGGAATGTGAGACGTACTGTATTCTTTTAAGCATCTATGCTGTGGCATAGTTGGTTACATAATAATAGTTAACTGAGATAGTGAGGAAAGCACATATGTGAGGAGGCCGGAGTTAGATAAGAATCCTGTAGTGTTCATAGAAAGATAGGGAGAAAATTTTGCTTAGGGCACAGTCAAGTATTTCTGGCAGATCAGACAGAATGTCAATTTTAGAAAGTACAGAAATTATCCCTAGCGTCAATTAGCAAGGTAAAATATTTGAACTTTTCAAGAATGTTGAGTTTATGAAAGGGGAATGTCTTTTCTTCATATTTAATTAAGCACTGTTCTGCAAATTGTAGTTATGTCTGCAAAACAAACTGTAGACGGAGAATCCTACCATAAGTAGTCTTTTTCTCTGTGCTTGTCTTCTTGAGGTTGTACAAATCACGACTCAGGCTCACCCAACCTCCCTGCTGTGGTATGGCTTAAGTATGTTTCCCAAGGTTTCATGTGTTGGAGACTTGGTCTCAGTGTGGTAATATTAGCAGCTGATGGGACTTATAAGAGGTGGAGCTAAGGGACATCATTAGGTCACAGGGGACATCACCTTAGAAGAGATTATTGTGGTTCTTCTCATGGAACCCCAGGCTCTCTTTGGCTTCCTCTCTCTTTTGTCATTTCTTCCCCCTGTATGTGCTTTCATCATGACGCCATCTGCCATGGGGTGTAGTGGGCCCTTTCCAGAGCCACTGCTATACTGTTGGAACTATCGGTCTCCAAAACCAAATCTGTCTTCTTGATAAAGTACCCATATTTGGGTATTCTCTTATAGTAATAACAAATGGACTACTATATTATTCATAGTCTTCTGCTAAGGGCTTCAAAAGAGAAGAGCTCAAGAATCTGGGCTGTCACGGCCTTGCTTTCTTGGCTCTTTGGGGAGACTGCCATACTCATCAGCATCTGGTGCAACATCTACAATGTCCATTTTATTTCCATCTCGCACTGATTTTCAAGTTGGTATTCAATTGAAAGTCTGGCTCATCAACAAAGAGAGCCCCTTAAAGTGACTAGAATTAGATAACCACTTACCCATTCTCTCTACAGGGTGCTGCACCAGTACCTTGGGCACTCCTACTCCCATAGAGAGCCTCACAAGCCGCAGTCAAAAGCTCTGCAGCCCCTGCCATTGCTCTTGTTTCTTGGAGGGTGGCAAACTTCTCATGCCGAGTCAGTCTGAGTTCTTGTGGTCTTCCTGCCTTCACCTGGTTTATCACATTTGCTGCTAATGGGCCTGAATAGCATATCCGGGGAACCCAAAGGAAGAGCCTGCCTCATTGGTTTCCTCCTACATTATTCACAGGCCATGATGAATTCACTGTGTTCCCATAACAGAATCCCAAATGTTTAAAAAGAAGTATGAGGGTATTTTCTTTTAGAATCATTTATTTATAGTTATTTTATCAAGTGGATGACACTTAGCATCTGACTTTTATGATTTGGGGTAATTTTAAAACTCTTGAGAAGTCCTATTATTCTTATTTTAATCAGAAAAATATCTGAGCCCATTAAAGTTAAAATATCTGTTTAAGAGCAAAGAAGGACATAAAATTTAAACCACAGGGCACTTAGAGCTTGTACCATGTGAATAATAAGCATACTTTAGCTCTCAAACCAACTCCTTGGAAAGAACAAAAGGAAGTTGTGCTAAGCTCTAAAATTTTACAAAGTAACTATGCATGGTTTTCATTATAATGTAATAAATATTTACATATATAATAATTTCATGAAAATTATTCCATATGAGACACACTGTAAGTCGACTTGAAGTATATGATTAAACAAATCACCCTAAAGGCAATGGAACTGAAAATTCACAGACTAAATGAGGAGCCTTTGAATTGGTTGGTACATTAAATCCATTTAAATACCATGAGAAGAAAGAGGCGCATGAGGGGGCAGAAAATATGCCAGAAGAGCAGATGACTAATCCTGGAATTTGGGATCATGTGGTGTTTTATGTTCCATCTTTCTGCCTGTGACACACTCATGAGGCCCAGGGGTGAGCTGTGGAGAGAGGAGCTTGACATAGCAGAACACCAAGCCCAACACACACACTCTACATAACAGAGGCAAATACGTATGGCCACAATGTTAGGCTACCAAAGTGGACAGGAAGCAAAAGATTTTACTTGTCATTAGGGCTGGACAACTGAATGCACCTGACTGTTGGGCTTCTCATTTCCCTCACCTATTTTTAGCACATGATGCACATATCAGGTGCTTATACATGTTCTTCTTAGTTTATTTGTGATGGTAAATTTTAAGGGTCAGCTTGACTTCACGCAGGACTGCCTAGACTTACTAGAGAACTAGTAAGGTGCTCTTTGTGGGTGTGTCTGTGGAAGTGCTTCCAGAGGAGGCTGGTGGGGGAATTGGTGGACTTACTGGAACGGTGGCTCTTGGTGTGAGTGGGCCTTGTCCAATAGGTGAGGGGCCTGGGTAGAACAAGGACAGAAAAAAGAGGGTTTCTTTTCTTGTCTTGGTCCTGGGACATGTCTCCTGGCCTCAGACATAAGAACTCCCAACTCTTTTGCGTTTTGGGGTCCAGAACTTGCACCAGGCTGTACTCCCCAGGTTTAAAGCCCCTTGGCCTTGACTGTGAGTCACACTTCTGGCTTTTGCAGTTCTGAGGCTTTTGCACATGCACCGAGCCATACTATTTACATTCCAGGGTCATCAGCGTAGACAAGACCTGACAGGAAACTTCTCAACCTCTGTAATGATGTTGGAGCAAATCTTTCCACATATCTTTATCTGTATCTGTATCGGTGTCTATGTCTATATTTACACGTGTATCTGTGGCTATATTTGTCCTATTGGTCTTTCTCTTTGGAGAATTCTAATACACTTACAAGGATACATCTTATAAATTCTTCCCGTATTTCAAAAACTGCTTACTTACTTACCTCTAACTAATAGAGCTTGTGAATTTTTCCTCTCCCTCTTAAGAGTCTAAGGTATGCATTTTCTACGCTTAACACATCCACCCTACTTTCTAGTATTCAATAGCAGAATTTAAATATTCTGAGGGTCAGAGATACAGCTCAAGGGGATAAGTGCCTGCCTGGCAAGCACGAGGCCTCAAGTTCAGTCTCTGGCACTGCAAAAATAAATAGACAGATAGATCAATAAATAAATATTCTAAAATATTCTGAAATGCACATTATACAAAGCTCATTTAATTATCTATCTATCTATCTATCTATCTATCTATCTATCTATCTATCTAACATCTCCTGTGTAATGGACAAAATTCAAGAGTTGAAGGTACAGCACACAGCCAATAGGAATTATTGGTACAATTATCTCAGCTATCTTTTGTATATTGAAAGTAAGAGTTAATTCTTAATTGTTTCAATCAATTTCTCATGCCTATGTCAGATAATCTGAACAACTACTTTGAAGACAACAATATGAAATATAACAACCATTATTGATTTCCCGTCCTATGTTTTGAAATTCTGTATCATTTAAAATTTTTTTTTACTCTTTTTCTAAAAAAAAAAAACCAAAACACATAGGAGAACAAAGCCAGCACAGCCTTCTGCTCTGTTGGATCTTCTAGTGAATTTTGAGTAGTCAAAACCTTTCATTTATGATGATGCCACAATATATTCATTTAAAAAAATTCATGTAGTAACCTTTAGTTTTTTTATAGTAATTATTGGTGCTAAATATGAAAGATTCAGGTGAACCTATACTTTTTACAGTTTGAATGTTTTCATGACAACTAATGATAATGAAAATGAAGAGTCACTTTTTTTGATAATAGTTGTAGGAAATATTGCAGGAACGCAATAGGAAACAAACGGAACACTTGCAGCTGGGGTCTTTAGCTGTGATTAAAGAGGCCCTTCCCACATGGGAATGACTGGCATTATGCAGGTTTAAATTTGGTGCACTTGGAAAACAAGATCATACTGAACAAACAAAGGATGTTCCCACTGCCTCTGAAAAAGAAGAGGAGGAAGAAGGAGGAGGACAGGAAAAGGAAGACAGAGAGAAAGAAGAAAAACAGTAAGGGGGGAATCAAACAGAAAAGAAATTTGTAACTATTGGTCAGAATTTCACTCTTTAGTATTAAACTACATTTATAAAACATTATAATGAAAAAATATTTGCTAGTGAATTTAAACATCAGATTTCTATTTTCTTGTGTTTTAAGGAACTGAAACAGTGATTTTATTTTTATTTATTTATTTTTTTGTGGGGGTTGTGGTGCTGAGCACTGAAGTCGGGACGGCATATGTTCTAGACCAGCATCCCAGCGCAGAGCCACATCCGCAGCCTTTGATTCGCAATCTCATTGTTAGTTCAGGTGTTACAATGTATGAATTTGATTCATTTCCATCTTATAATTCAGCTAGAGAGATTTAAGCTCATTAAACTATATAAGCAAGGGTGGATCTGCTAAGAAAGCATTATTCTACATGTAATTTCTGAAAGGAAAAGAATGATACAAATGGAGAGAGCAAGGCGACTTTTGCACGATTCATACTTTACTTCAAAAGATTTTTGATGAGACGACTTTCCGTCTTTGAGACACAAATTGCAGCTCCCACAAAAAAAGTATTTTTCAGCTTTTTCAAATAACAAGTTTTTGAGAATGTTCTCCAGAGATGTCAAATATGACTCAGAGTTATTTGACAATGAAGCAGTAACCACAAAAATATTTGCAGTTGGTTCTCCACTTTTCTCTCACTCTTCCCCAAAGCCTGTTAGATTCAGAAGATCTTTTAAATAAAATATGCTCCAAAAATATAAACAATATAACCTTGTTTTTTTTTAAGGACTTCATCTTTTCAAAAGAATAAATATTGCTTCACTGTCTTTCTCTTAAACTATTGATTATATTTTATTTTTGCTACATTTTATGAAATAGTCATTGTTTTTAGATACTTTATAAAATTATTTTATTTGATCTTTTATGCCTATCATTCACATTTTATAGTCAATTATGACTTGATGCTACATAATAATTATACTCTGAAGTAGATATTATTTATTTTAAATACTTATTTAAAACTTGAATTCTGAACAGTTTAGTTTTTTTGTTTGTTTTTGTTTTTTGTTATTTTAGGGAAGGGTCTACAGGGTGTTCAGGGTCTCACTACTAGACCGGACTCATAGTGATCNNCCTGTTTACAGCCTCCCAAGAGCTAGGATTACAGGCACGCAACACCACCCCCAGTCTCAACCATTATCCAGCAAGCCCCCCCACCACCTGGGGGGTGGGCAAGGCCAGCACAGCAGTGAACATTTAGTTTTAAATGATAGCTTTATCATTTTTCTCTTGTATTGAATCACTGTGTTTATAGCTCATATCATAGTTAATGGTCTTGAATAGTTTGGGATCTGCAAATCTGAGAGTGGTGTTAATATACAAGAAGATAAAGGTGGCCTTTGAATATTTATACGAGAATAAAATAAGCAGGGTTATTTTTTTTTTCAGATTTTACTTCTCATGGGCTAGTTGCTAAATTTATAATCTCATTTTCATGCCACTAGAAGCCTTTTCCCTTGTTGAATCTAACCTTATGCTTCCAGTTATTAAAAATTTTGCCACTGCTGTGGACAAAGCCTCTCCTTCTGTCTTCCCATATGATCCAGCCAGTAACTCGACTTTTTGGACTTGAACCTGCAGCGATATCTAGAAATAAATAAACCCACTTATCATCTGGGTTTCTGCAGATGTCCCTGTCTAGGTCCCCATCCTGTCACTCTGGATCATGGGATCCCAGTCTCCTTGTTCACCGGATACCGTTAGAGATGCCTGGACATCCTTTGCCCTGGGGCAGGTCATACCACTCCTCTACCCCAGACTTTCCTAAGCCTCCCCATAACCTTAGGAGTGGGAAAGTCCCTGCGAGGTGATCAGCCTCTCCTTCGCTATAGACTCAAGAGGATAAAAACCATTACTATCTTGCACCATCTTCCTTCCTGATGGTTCAAGAGTTCTCCTTTAATTTTTCCTATTTAGACACTGTTCTGTAGCCAGTCTTTTAGGGCAGTTCTCTGGCCACAAGTATCCATAATTTTCCTTTATCTAATTATATATAGATTCCCCTTCACACACAGACTCTCTCTCTCTCTCTCTCTCTCTCTCTCCCTCAGCAATCTGATTTTTATGTTGACAGTTATTATCCTTAAGCATGTTAAAAATGCATTCTGAAAAAAATTCATTCTGGCCTCCATGTTTGCTGATTGTATTTATTTATTTAGTATTTTAGGGAAGGGCCTACAGATTTTTTTTGTATTTTAGTGATTATTTTTATTTATAAGAAATGTATTTTTCTCTTCCTGCTTTAATAAATATTTTTGTTCTTATTTTTGGTAATCTGACTGTGGTATTCCTTGACTTGGATTGCCACCAGGTTATTCTATTTCAGATTTTTCTCAGCTTCTAGAATATATAGGATTAAGGTTTTTCTTGGGGGGGGGGTCCAAAATTAGGGAAATTTCAACCAGTATTTTTTTCTAATTTAGTTTTTTTCTTTGTTCCCTATAAGCCTTTGATGATAAGAATATTAGGTATATTTTTGTCATGCAGGTCCCTGAGGCTATTTTTGATTTGTTTTTAGTCTATTTAGTTTCTATTTGTTTACATTGAATACAATTTTCCTATCTATAAGTTCATTAATTTTTTTCCTCTCTCTTTCCTCCATTCTGTTTTTACTTATAAAGTGATGCTTTTAAAGTGTTGTTAAAAATGTTTCAGTTCTCAAATATCTATTTGGTCCATCTTTATGTTTTCTGTTTCTTTGCTGAGACTTCTAATTTTTTGCTGAGGCTGTTTTTTTGCATTTGTTTTAAGTGTATTCATAATTGCTTATTGAAGCATTTTTTTATGATAGCTACTTTAAAAGCTTTGGCAGTGAATGGTAGCATGCTGCCAGCTCCATTTTGGCATGTATTGATTGTCTATTTTCATTCAGTTTGACATCTTCCTGGTCTGAAACTTGTTCTCTGCTAGCGGTGCTTTTATGATATCTCCCTTTACACCTAAGAGGAGCTAGGGCTGGGCCTCTAAATGCACATTTGGAAATGGAACCAAGAGCTTAAGTTGGAATCCAAGTGTATCTGATATCAAAGCTAGGTTTTCTCATTCTCAAATTATACACAAATATGTACAGCTTAATTCTATTTTTATAAGAAAAAATGTACAGTTATATGGGGGTTTCTGACATGAAAAACTTTAAGAATTGACCTCAAAATGTTAGGTGGGATTTTAATGAATATGATTTGGATGATTTCTATTTTTGTCTCTCTGTATCTTAAATTAGCTATTTAAGATTTAATCACCTGTCCATTTAATCACCTGTCCATTATGACTTTGGATAAAGCTCCAAATATCTGGCATCCTTGCTCAAACTTGAAGTTGTGATTTTTTGTGTTTTATTTCTTAGGTTAACAGTCACAAATTCCATGCTTTCAAAGCAACTCATTGAGGGCTGGGGAGGTAGCTCAGTGGTCTAAGTGCCTGCCTGGCAAGCATGAGGTCTCTGGTTTGATCCCCCATGCCACATGTTGTGCTGGCTCCATGCTGAGCTGGCCACCATGACCAGGCATGGTGGTACCCAGTTGTAATTGCAGCACTGGGGAGGCTGAGACAGGAGGATCACTATGAGTTCAAGCTGCATAGTGAGACCCTTTATCAAATAAATAAATAAATAAATGATAAAAAAAAAAGAATTGTGGGGTAAAAGCACATCAATGAAATGATAGAAATACATGAAATTACTCTCACTTTTAAGCTTCTACTTGCAGGACAGATTTAACAAAGTTATAAGGGACTAAATTGGTTTTTATTTCTTTTCTCATGCTCTTTGTCATTACTATTAATGTTATATTTACTTACTTTTGTTTTCAAGACAAGGTCTTGCTGTGCAGTTCAGGCTGGCCTTGAACTTGCAGGGACCCTCCACTTCAGTGTCCTGAATGTTGGGATTATAGGCATGTGTCCCCATGCCTAGCATGTTCTCTATTAATGTCAAACTTATTTTTAATAAAATTTATGTAGAATCCAGTTTATACTATTTTCTAACTAGCATTTTTCTAATAAAAATATGCTTCTAAACTTTTTTTTCTTCCTCCTCAGTGAGCAGTATTTAAAAGACAACAAGAACCTTTGGAATGTTAATGTATTTCTTCTAGTAGATTTGAATGACATGGTATATTTTCCCATCATGTTTCCATGACTACCAAACCCTTTAACTCATCTTCATTTAAATACGTTCACTGTTAAATAAGAAATGTGACTTGAGCAATTTTGGATACTCTACAATTTTTGTTTAAAATGTTTGCTATATGCTACATTTCAAATTCACTCTTTCAATGAGAATAATTGTCAGAGTCGCGAGCTGGGGAATATCTATTCTATGTTTCATAATTTCTCCCAAGTCTATTTAAAAAGGTCAATACTTATCTATGAGAGCTTGTCATGGTCTGTCTGTGTACCAATTTGTCACTTAGGTTCAGAGCAAAATTTTTGTGTTATGCAATAAACCAGAGTTTTTCTTAATTTCAAGACTGCTGGGTTGACTTTGAGTTCTGTGAAACACACCCACACGCTCAAACTAAAATACTGAAAAATCCTGAGATAATAAAAAGTGCCTCTTCGTGGGTGACCTAGAAGAGCCCCTCTTGATCATTTCCATCCCCCTCTGTGGCTCCAAGGGCTTGACTGTGACACTTTGAGTTATGCCTGACTATGGTCAGCATTCAGTGCTTTTACCCAGCCATCTCTGTTCTGGAGGCCTTGATACCAGGGCAAGCATAGGAGTCCTTGCACATAGGTGCGGGTATCGGGAGCATACTGGAGCAGGACCAAAGTGGTGATTTTACACACTCCAGCGTGCTTACTCTCAAAAAATTAAACAAAATTTTCTTTTTCTTTCTGAAACAGGGTCTCACTGGATAGCCCCTGCTGTTCTTGAACTCAGAATCACCCTGCGTCAGCCTCCAGTGGGCTGAGATTATAGGCTTTTCTACCTGTTGTGCCCAGCTTGTTTGTTCTTGATAACTCTTTGATTTGACCTTTAAAATAATACTTCCTTCAAATTTTATAAACTTGAAAATACAACAGAATTATCTAGATTCATCTATTGGCTCACCACATTAAATTAAATTTTATATAAATGAATAAGCGCTGCTGAATCCTTTACTATTATGTGTTATTCTGTTAAAAATAATCTGTATTTAAATTCATAAGGATTTTGACCAGGTGAAAACTATTAGACAAGGTTCTAAATAAGTATAGAGGTGTAAAGCCAAGTAAATAATTGTGATTTTTCAAAAAATATTTATTTATTTATTTTGATATTGGGGATCAAACTCCGGACCGTGTGCTTGCCAGGAAGGCACTTATGCCTGTGAGCTAGCTCCCTAGCCCTCAAGTAAATAAGTGTGGATAAATGTATGGGGATGACATTTAGGATATGTTTTCATTAGTAAAACTAATTTTGCTTAAGGCATGGGAAGGTTTTATTAAAATAAGCTGCCCTTAAATCCTAATTCACTGTCTAATCTTCCTCCCTGTGATTTTTCACAAAACTGAATACTAAAAATAATTAAGAAGTCAACACAGGGAAAAAATATTTAATAATCATTCACTTTGAATTCCAGGATTATAGACTGACAGTCCTTACTTATTGCAAATGACTCCTGATCTTATTTTGGTTTTTCAGTAAGGCAAACCAATAATAAATCAATTAAAAGTGACCTTTCCATTTAAGTGAAACCGGTGGAATAAAATATTTAACAGGTTTGAGTAAGTAAACAAAACAGTGCATGTCCTTAGTTGATTCCAGTTTCCCTGAGAGACTGCCTTTCTGCTTGTCTGCTGAGCTGTTTCCTCGGCAGGGCGAAAACAGCTAAAGCAGTGTGATAGGAGTGTGTCTAGACGTCCCCCCAAAGTCTCATGTGCTCACGGGGGGCAGGGTTCTCAGAGGTGGCTCACTGTGACTGGTCTGTGGTCCAGTGCTAGCATTAAGGGTGGTATAGGTGCTGCACATGCCCTAAGGCAGGCCTACGTATGCTATAAGGGGACAGTGTCTCTCTCTTGTTGCTTTTGTTATCTTCTGCAGCTCTGAACTGTTGCCCCTTTGCCATCTGCCACCCTGCCTTGGAGCCAGCAGTTGTGAACTGAAACCTCTTTAAACTGTGAGCTAAAGAAATCTTTCCCCCTTTAACTTCGGGTGTTGGGTATTTGGTCTAAACAATGAGAAAAGTCCCTAAGACAAGCAGTAGCTGGGGCCACTGAGTAGATGGCTCCAGAGCTTTAAAATTTTCAGTGCTGTTCCACTACCTAGAATAAAATGGGCCCCCAGCCCTACAGATAGGATCTTGCTATGTGGAACTCCTGGGCTGAAGTGATCTCAGCCTCCCAAATAGCAGGGACTACAGCTGTGTGCCACCATGCCTTGCTTAAGCTCCAAACTCCTCCCTTTAGTCCAGAAAGCTCTTTTATGGACAGGCCTCTGTCTCTTGTCTTAAACTCATACTTTACTTCCTGTGCAGCCTCTCTACTTTCTCGGACTATATCTTAAATACGCCAAGCTCGTTGATGCCTCCAGGCCTTGGCATCTGCTTGGGAACATCTCCATCAGATCCTGGCAATTCTCAATTCAAATCATAGAACTTTTTTCTGACCTCCCAGAAGTTCTGAAAATAAATGTAGTCATTGGCTTATTTCTTTTTACATATGCTGTTTTCTGTGTAACCGGAAGAATGAATGAACTTCTCTCTGAACCATGTCCCAAACTGCACTGATAGATACCAGATGTTTAAGAAATACTGTCAGGTTATTTCAGAAGGAGGCTCTATGGCAATGTGCACTAAGAGGAAACATTTCCATAGTCACTCAGATAGTCATTTACCAGATTATTATGAATAACACTTTGTTAGTTCCTTAGGCCTTCGTGCCACCTAAGAAGCAATTAAGGAAAAGGTGTCATTCTTATTTCTTCAGGGTGGAGCCAGAAGTGGCCATGTTGTGACTCCTGTCCTGGTTAGAGGGTTGGGTTAACGTCACTTTGATGCCTTCAGTACTTGCTGTCCACTTGCTGGCTCTCACTAACTGATGGGCGAGCAACACGGGTACTTCAGGAGATTGTACTCGTACACCCATGCTTTTACCTTTGCCAGTCGTACGCACCACTGTGGGCCACCAGTCATCTTTTCTTTCTCTTATCCATGCTGCTTGAACAAAAGGAGACATGCAATGTGTGTTAGGGTTAAAAATCAGCATCATGAAAGGTTTTTATCATATCCTTGGATGATAAGAGCGTTATATTCAACACTGAAGTAGGTATTTTGTCTGAAATATAAATATTTTTAGAATTAATAAAATTTTGAGAGTAGAAATGAGCTTATTCAACCTAAAAAAATAGGACCAGCAAGGGATATTAATCTGAAAAAGGTGACCTAGCTACTTAGTGCAGTGTCAAGACTGAACAGAGATGGCTGTTCTTTCAGACCTTTCAGGCTGTATAATTTATTCTTGTATTAAAATTAGACACTTGATAATATGTTAGAACTTGGAGATATAAAAACAAGGTCAAGAGAAAAAAGTTCAAGCACTTTGAAGGCTCTGATGATGCACAGTGATTTACACTAAATAAAACACATAAACCATTGAGCCACTTGACAAATGTTTATCCCGTGCTATTTTATTTTATGTTCTATTCTTGACCCTGGAGATGCAGTGGAGAACAGAAGAGTGTTTCTCCCTCCAAGAACTCAGAGTCAAATGGAGAAACCAGACAGGAAGGCTGCAATTCTGATGCACTGTGTTTGGTGCTATGGTCAAAGTAAGTGCCGTGGGGCACAGAGGTGGCTGCTAATCCTGGTGGGGGCCCCAGGGCTTGCTGGAGAGCGTGGCTTCAAAGCTGAGATGGGAAGGATCATTGGGAAATGAAGACGAAAAGTGTCCAGTTAGACTAGCATGAAAGTCAAGGCAGATGTATGAGTGGGTCTTCCCAGCTATAAGCACAAAAACACAAGGCTAAGGCTAGGATCATGCTAATGCTCCCAAGTTCTGGAGCCACAGCTCCCCAAGAGGAATGACACAAGGTACTGGATCACCTTACATGTGTTTTTAGTTGAAATACCACCTTAAAATACATCTTGAAAAATGTGCATTTTAAAAATCTCCTCAGGTTTTATCCTCACACACACTGATGTTTTAGAACCTTTTTTTTTTTTTTCCAGAGTAGAGAACAGCTCCTGGATTTCCAGGATGTGTCTTGCATGGAGTGGCTCTAGTGCTCTGAAAGATCAGTGAGGAATTTGAAACAAGAGAGTAGAATTTTAGGGTTGAGTGTTTTAGGAACGGAATGGGAGCTATGTGCAGGGTGGAAGGGCATTTAAAAACTTATGATGCAAATGGATCATTTTGATAACAAGATAGAATCAATTACAGGACAAAATCTGGCAAAGCAATGAAATAATATTTACAATTTGGACAAATAATTTCATGTTTATTTGATAATTTTCAATCAGTTGAAAATGTAGCATTTTACTTACTTTATATGTTTTGAACAAAATTCCATAGTTACAATAGCAAGTAACAGTGCATCAGAGCTAGTCGAGCATAGGGATAGACGGTGTACAATGGCCTAAACAAGATGCAAAGAGGACGGAGACTACAGCAACAGCTCCAGCATGAGTCATGCAACAACATGATCCCAATAGTTCCAAAACGGAGTCATAGGCCAAAATGAAAGGATTTGCTCTCCAATTACATGGAAAGGCCAAGAAGCAAAAATAGCTGTGGCCATTTTTAGAATAAAAATTCATTGTTTTGGAATATGTAACGGATTCATTATGATTCTCCTTCATGATACCACTTCACACCTCAGAATAATTTCTCACTGTCCAGAGAATGAATCACACTAATGGCATTGTGCAGAATCGTTGGATTAAAGGCTGGTGCCATGGCTCTGAGGCTCATTGCTGTGCTGCAAATGTCTGCTTGGGGCCCTTTTTTTGCTTGGTGCTAGGAACTCCCAGGGTGTCGGATCCACATGCCTGATAATGCCACGGTGACTCCCATCCCTAGGCCTCCGTGCACTGGGCTGTAGAATATGCAGGTTAACTAACTGTGCTTCTGACTGGCAGTAGCACTTTCTGATTTAAAATAACTCCCAGAAAAATGCTGAAGGCATGCCTCTGCTTTTCAAAGCAAGGTTATACCTAACCCCTCTCCACTGAAATTAGTTTGTCCTCTGGCTGTATTTTTGCACTGAAAAATCCACTGAAGGCGCTCCACTCAGTCATGGCATTATGCAGGACACTGTGTCATAGCAGGGAATAGCTGGGGTTTGAGAGCCCCTGTGTGAAAGGTAGCAGATGGCTTTCCAGATGTTTTCTCTGGTTAACAACAGCCATCAGTTTGACTTTGGAGAAATGACCTGGATCTGCCCATGGTCTTTCATACTGAATTCTGCAAAGCCTTTGCATGAAAAGAGTGAAATGACTTGCTATTTGTGAAGACAACAGCTATATGTATTTACTTAACAGAACTGTGAAAATGAGATAGACATTTTATTGTTTTGGATTTGCTTACAAATTTTGTGTTGCCTGGTTTTTCAAATCAAGACAATTTTAGAATACCAGAATTGAGTGAATCTTGGAGGATGATTTCATCTATTATCCATCTTAAAAGTGAAACTTAGACAAGTCAGGTTCTGTTTGAGGTCTCAACAAGGCAGAACAAGGTTTTCAATCTAGTTCATGTAGCAGTTTGTCCAGTGTGTAACGGTTTATTCTGATTGAGTCATTTTTTTCTTTTACTTTGTTTCATTTTGCAGTGCTTGGGGTGAGCTCTGATCCGTAGGCATATGAGCTGGGTGCTCTGTCACTGAGCAGCACCCCAGGCCCCTTGAGTGACTACCTTATTCTTTCACTTACTCCTATTGTTCATTTCTTTTTAATTCCTTCCATTTCTATGGTGCTCATTTCTCTATATTTTCTTCAGTATTTTTACTTTAATAAAGCTTTACCCAATAGAATTGTTCTAATATAAGCTAGACAATAGCACTAGTAGTTATTTGGTGAACACAAAATACATTTTTTATGTAAATCAGCTACTTCTGTGATAGATACTGAAACTGAGAAAGCAAGGCCATTGGTTGAGTGAAAGTAAGTGTTCAGTGTGTCTGAACTTGAGTTGTGAAAAGCATTCGATGTTGTCATTTAAGTATCAGTACAGCGCTAAGCCTTTTGTGATTATCTCTGTATTTAAATCTTATGTTGAACAGAAGTAAGAATATCTGTACCCTTCAATAAACAGTCAGAAATACTAAATAACTTCTTCAAAGCCACTAAAAATTCACAGAACTTGGTTAGTTATCTGGGACCCATCTGTCTGACTCTACAGCCACTGTCCTTGCCCACTGCTGTCAAGATTGGAGTCAAGCAGGAGCACCATGGGAATTCTCGGGTGCCCAGCGGGTTGCCATGGGAACCTTTCATTACAGGGCCAATGACATTCTTCAGTATTGCGATGCTAGAAGGTGTTTCATAATGGCGATGGTTTCAGTCTATTGAGTTCATTAAAACCGGCAGAGTACAACTAATTTGACACACCCTCTGCTGTACTTGTTAAGAAATACTGATTTACGATAGATGATGGCAATTACAAATATGAATCTAACGACAACAACTTCATTCCTTGAAGCAAAGTTCTCAAATAGGTCTACATCACATGGCGCTCTGCAATCTGCGTGCCTGCCGCACTGCCGTGTTGCGACGGCCTCCTCTACTATTGCCATTCCATCCCCTTCCCAATCTCCACGTATTTACCCACCCCCTTGGCTTTTAGTATGCCTTCTAGTTAAATAACAACTGTGATTGGAACCACATTGCTATTATAAGTAAAAAAAAAATTCCATTTCAGTTTTAAGTGACTAGAACAGATTCACAGAAAAATCAAAAAGGTAATTTATTTCCTTATATTAGATCAGATTTTGCAAGTATGTACAACTTTGTGTTATATTTCTTGTTCTACATATTTTATTTTACCATAAAAATAATGAAAAATACTACTTTCATATCTTTGAAGAAGTAAACTCAGCATCGATAATAAAGGAAGGTATGAAGACTGTGTCCTTGTTTCAGCTGTGCACAGATATTTTCTGTGGCCTTGGCTTAGAAAAATCCCTCACCTCTTGAAATACCTATCTCACTCGCTGAGAACTACATGAATCACAAATACTCAGCTCTTTCAGGGTCTGTGAACTTAGAGAACATCGTATAAAACAGTTTGGCCATATAAAAACATACAATGAGTGTGGAGTGAATAGATTTTCTGACCCTTCCCCTTTGAAATGTATCCCCATCCAGTGTCAAAGGATTTGGAACCTTGGTTATTTAATCATAGAAAGGTTGACTTCTCACCTGTGTCACCCAAAACATCAGCAGATTTTGATGTTCAGTTGTGAGTGCGTACCAAATACTCCTCCATAATTTCTACTTCTCAGAATTCTTTATTTCTGGATTTCAACATAGAACATCTCAACAGATTGACCTGTTAAGAATTTTTTACATATCAGCTTCTTGAACCATAGAAACAGAAAACAGAAATGCCCCATCCTATATTTTTGGCAGTTTGGTGACTCTAAATCATTGATGCTTATTAATAAATATCTTCTCTGCATCCAAAGCAAAGGTTTAACTTTTTACTTCTACTTGAAAAATATTTGTGGAGGACTAATCCTACATCAAAAGTGTGTGTTTATAATGAATTACTGCAGGGAGAAAAAAAAGCAATTAACATTTAGAAAATGCCAAGTTCCAAGGTTTTACCAAAGAGCATTGAAAAAAAGTAATTTAAACATTGATATGGTTTATTAAGTAAAATGAGCTCATATGTTTATGAGTTAGAAAGATCAATATCAGATAACACATTCTATCAGTAAAGGGAAACTATAAATATATATATAGTTTCT